>PVHT021183518.1:23619879-23701578 GCA_004024745.2 Catagonus wagneri | reverse complement strand
TGAAAGCAGCTAGGGAAAAGAAACAAATGACATACAAGGGAACCCCAATAAGGTTATCAGCAGATTTTTCAGCTGAAACCCTGCAGGCCAGAAGGGAGTGGCATGATATACTAAATGTGATGAAAGGGAAAAACTTCCAACCAAGATTACTTTATCCAGCAAGGCTCTCATTCAGATTTGAAGGAGAAATCAAAACCTTAACCCTAAAGCAAACAAACTCACTGGAAGATGTGCTCCAAATCAGATCAGAGGATTCCTGCTCTTAAGCCCAACACAACCTGAAAATTAACTAGCTTAATAATTCTATCAATTCTCTTTTTTTCTTTCTTTTTTTTTTTTTTCTTGCCTTTTAGGGCTGCACCTGAGGCATATGGAAATTCCCAGGCTGGGGGTCAAATCGCAGTTACACCTATTAGCCTGCACCACAGCCACAGCAACGTGGGATCCAAGACTCATCTGCCATATACATCACAGCTTGCGGCAACCCTGGATCCTTAACCCACTGAGCGAGGCCAGGGACTGAACCTGTATACTCATGAATACTACTTGGGTTTGTAACCCACTGAGCCACATGGGAATGCCTATTTATTTTTAATTCAATGAATTTTATTATATTTATAGTTGTACAACCATAATCACAACCCAATTTTAGAACATTTCCATCCCAACCCCCTGGGCCATCCCTATCTCACCCCACACCTGTCCCCTTTGCTAACCATAAATTTTTCAAAGTCTCCCTTATATCTTTATCCTCTCCTTTTACACTAGCTCTTTTTTCTCAACATAGAAATATTGCCCTACTGCTCTTCTTTCCTTTACAACCTTTAAATGGGGACATGGAACTCTACTTAATATTCTATAATAACCTACATGGAAAAGGAAACTGAAAAAGAATGGATGTGTGTACAAGCATAACTGAACCACTTTGCTCTACAGCAGAAATTAACACAACATTGTAAATCAACTATACTTCAAAAAAAATTTTTTAAAGTGAAGAGAAAGAAAAGAACTATTAAGGTATTTTGGAGATCTCTTGAGTCTAAAGAGACAGAAATCAAAGTTTGGACACTGCCAAAGGATGGGATTCTGATAAATTAATTCCTACATTTAACTAAAGTTGTGGAGCATGCTCTCAGGGTAGATGTGAACTGAAAATAAATCATCAATAGCAAGCATTTTTAATCTAACCTCTAATTAGCTGGATATCCCGGAATCTCAGGCTTTGAACCAAGATTAAAGTGTTTCTCCTAAACACCTAACAGAACAAAATGAAAGTCCTCTCTGGAAAAAGACACAATAACCCTAGGCATCAAGATACTTCTCTAAATGTCTTTTAAATACAAGGTACAGACTTGAAATTAATCAAGCAAACAAAGAAATAAAATACCCTAAGGGAAAGAAATATAAACAATAATTAACAGAAATGACTCACAAATATATGATGTATTAAAATTATCAAAGACTAATAAGAAAAGTAAAATAACCAAAAAAGTGTTTATTGTGTTTAAAAAGATAAAGACTGAGATTCAAAGTTTAGGCAGGAAACTGAAAACTATAAAAAATTAATAAACAAGACTAAAAGAAAAATAAGTAAAAGTCTAGAAGGAAATTATGTAATTCCAAAAACTAAGAATTCAGTGGATGGTTTGAATAATATATGAGACACAGATAGAAAAAAAACAGTTAACTGAAAAATGGGTCAAAAGAAACTATCCAGATTAAAGCACAGAAAATTCAGAAAAGAAGGAAAGATATTTAAAGGCTATGTTGACAAGCTATAATGAATGCTTTATCAGAGTTTCAGAAGAAGAGAGAGAGAATGTGCTGGAGGCAATATCTAAAAAAGAGAATACCTGAGAATAACTGAAGACTGATGAAAGACATCAACCCAAAGATTCAAGAAGACAAATAAATTCTAAGCAGGATACATAAAAAGAAATCCATACCTGGACACATCATATCAAAAAGGGGAAGAAAGACTAAGAGAAAATCTTAAAAGCAGCCAGAATAAAAAGAGCTTCAACGGATTAAAAATTAGAATTACAGATTACTTCATAATAGCAACAGTGAAAGCCAGGAAACAATAAAATACCTTCTATGTGTGAGGGTGTTGAGAAGAGAGAGAAGTGAGGGAGAGAATTCCATATCCAGTGAAAATATCTTTCACAACAAAGACAAAATATTAACATTTTCAAATTAGAAAAAGTAGTTATCACCAGAAGATCCATGTTAAAGAAAATTCTAAAGAATACACTTCATGGAAAAGAAAAATTATTTGAGATGGAAGCTCTGAAATGCAGCAAAGGATAAAGGATGAATAAAGTGGTAAGAATATGTGTAAATATAAAATAATATTAACTGAATAAGATTAAAAATAATGTCTTATGACATTTAAAATGTTAATAACAAAATTACCTGGAAACTATAACATGTTAATTATGAGGGTGATTAATGAAGTATTTCAAGGTTCTTGTTTCATCTAGGTGAAAATCTTTTTTTTTTTTTTTTTGGTCTTTTTGCCTTTATCTAGGGCCGCACCCGCGGCATATGGAGGTTCCCAAGCTAGGGGTCTAATTAGAGCTGTAGCTGCCAGCCTTCACCACAGCCACAGCAACGCAGGATCCAAGCCGCGTCTGCAACCTACACCACAGCTCACGGCAACGCCGGATCCTTAACCCACTTAGCGATGCCAGGGATCAAACCCGCAAACTCATGGTTCCTAGTCAGATTCGTTAACCACTGAGCCACAACGGGAACTCCTGAAAATCTTGATTAACTTAGATTTTCACAAATTACTAATGAATCGTTTCGGTAATTATAAATGCATCTTCTAGTTTTGAAGTTAATCCCTAAAAGAATAAAATAAAATGTGTAATTTCAGAATGAATAGATTTTTAAAAGATGGAATCATAACTAAGTCCAAAAGAGGGCAATAAGAAAAAGAAAAAATGAGAATACATAGGTGATACATAATATGCTGGTAGGTTTGAGTCTAGACACTCAGTAGGTTCAATAAGTAAAGAGAATCTCAGAATTAGAAAGTCTTCCTCACCTAGCCACAGGAAGTTTTGGAACAATCATAGGCCTCCCCCAGACACAGAGGCAAGTTGCTCCATAAATTTTGAAGAATGGAAAAGCAGAACAAAATGCACTCTTCCTTGGGGCAAGTAGATCCCATGAAAAAAAAGGAGGAGAAGGTTCTGGATGCTGCATACCCGTTTCCTGTTCCTAGTTTACCAGGCAGATAATTCACTTTTCCCCTGAAAGGAATGTGTAAGGGAGCACAGAGGGGTCAAGAATATTACAATAATTGATACAACTAGGGAAAATTCAGGCCACCCTCATAGTAATATTTATTGTTCTAGTCTAGGTCACTAAGATATACTTGTTTGAGGGGTATAAGAAAGAGAAGTGAAGGAGGGAGGAAGTAAGTGTACATATAAGGCAAATCTTAAGAAAGCTATAAAATCTATAACAGGGTTAAGGAATGGGTAAAAAGAATAAAAAGTATGTCCAGAATTCTTAGTACAAAAGTAAAGAGCAACAGGAACAGATGTAAACAATTGGAAGAGATAGGGAAAAAGAATCAGTTAATCCAAAATTTCAGATAAAATATAATTTCTTCAAGGCTTCACAGTAAAGAATATCAGTTGCATAAAAGCACTTTTTAAAGGGTGAATTTTTCAGCTAAAATTGGAGAGCAGTCACAGTCAAAGGGCTCAAATAGAAAAGATATATCAATCCTTCCATCTTTAAAAATACTCTTAAACTAGCCACCCAGAAAGATAAAAATGTGCCCTATATTTAAAGACCTCTAGAGAAAGATTTTATGTGCCATCTCAGTAATTTCAGCACTTAACAAAAACTCTTTTTATCAATTAAATTAACTATCATTCAGAACGTTAATAGCAATATCTTCTTTAAAAAAATTAATTTAATCTACAAATTAAATCTAATTTTTTCCTCCAGGAAAATATTATATAAGCTCCATAAGGATGGTGGTGAGATGCTCTGTTGAACTCTCAAGCAAACCTCCCCGTAAGAAGACTTACAAAAGTAGGAAATTGCATAAAAATAAAAAGAACAGAAAAAGCATGTCCTCATCACTGCTTGACAGATGTGGTGTATGTGCAGAATTTCTAATGCTGAAGTGAATTGCTTAACTTTGTGGAAATCAATGAAAGTAAAATTCAACTTAAACTTTTTATTAAAATATCATAAATTTTAAGATGTGACTTTGCTGTTGTAGTAAATCATCAAGACTGGTAAAAATCACTAGTGGTAGAACCAAGAATCATTATTCAAGTACATAAGTTATACTCTTGAAAATAGAGCACTGGCCCTTTCAGCCTCATCAAGAAAAGTAGAGCCAAGTCTATGTACTACAAACACATCATATCTATTCATATTAGCAATCTCGTATCCAGAGATAGTGATGGATATGGCCAAGTCAATTATACAGTAATACACAATGATTATTGAAATTACTGAATTTGGGAAAAAGAAGTGGTATACAATGTCCTTTTTAAATACAGTTATACAACTTGAGAACTGGTAATATTACAAAGAATGTACGCCTGTGGCATAAAAATGAACTAGCTCCCTCTCCTGAACCTAAATAATCAAAAATCAAAAGAAAGCAAAACAAACCAAAAACCAGGAGGGAATCACATGCATTTTTAAAACTAACATAAAACCCATAAGAGACTCCTGAAGATCAATAAGGTGGTTATGACCTCAAATGGGGAGGAAAAGGCAGTTTCCTAAGGAGATTTACAAACCAGGGCCTGGACTTCAGACTCCTCTCCTTGGATACTCATTAAAAGTCAAGGTAGCAGATACCCATACGGGAATATAAGCTTAGAAGGAAAAATGGCATTTGAAGAACCTAAGTGCTATAAAACAAAAGACAATAAACAGTAACATATAGCAAACAAAGCTGAATTAATGGAAGAAACAGGTTAAGAATTTAAAGTAAGCGTAATATCAAGTATTGGTGACATGACACGGAATGAAGAATTTTTTTTTTTTGTCTTTTTGCCTTTTATGTAGAGCCGCACCCGCGGCATGTGCAGGTTCCCAGGCTAGGGGTCTAACAAGAGCTGTAGCCGCCGGCCTTCGCCACAGCCACAGCAACGCGGGATCCGAGCCGCGTCTGCAACCTACACCACAGCTCACGGCAACGCCGGATCCTTAACCCACTGAGCAAGGCCAGGGATCGAACCCGCAACCTCATGGTTCCTCGTCGGATTTGTTAACCACTGAGCCACGACGGGAACACCGGAATGAAGAATTTTAAAGAACCAGTGAAGAACCATAAAAGGCAATTTGGATACAGTGAAAAACTAACTTAGCTGGAAGATCAAAGCAAAGAACCATCCCAGAATTCAGGGATGAATTAACAGATGGCATATATGTGGAATATTATGAACATATTTAAAAGATATCGAAAACAGAGTGTTACCATCTGCATAATAGTATACAATTGACCCTTAACACAGGGGTTAGGGGCGCTTATCCTCCACACAGTTGAAAATGTACGTATAACCTTAGCCTACTCTCCATATCAGCAGTACCGCCCCTGCAGATTCAATCAACCACAGATCATGTAGTACCATAGTACATATTTTTCCAAAAACCCACATATGAATGGCTCCTTGCAGTTCAAAACCATGTTGTTCAAGAGGCAGCTGGAAAGGGAGAGTAAACAAAAGGAAGTAAAGATTTGAAGAATTAATGGCTGACAGTTCCCAGAGCTAAAGATTAAGAGCTCAGATTAAGAAGTAACGCAGAGTACCAAGAGCCAACAGAAGAGGGAGAAGGAAAAGAAAATCCAAAATACAGACTTCAGTGGAGGAAAACTAAAGGCCTTCAAAGTCTAAGAGAAAATTCTGAAAGCTTCCAGAAAGAAAGAGCAATTCAACTACAACGAATACGATTCAGAGGATTAGTCTTTTCAACAGCTACACTAGAGACAATGAAAAAGTATTTTTAAAGTATTTCAAGAAAAGAACATTAAGTTAATGGAATTCCCGTTCTGGCTCAGCAGTAATGAACCTGACTACTATCCATGAGGACACAGATTCGATCCCTGGCCTTGCTCAGTGGGTTAAGGATCCAGCATTGCTGGGAGCTGTGGTATAGGTCACAGATGTGACTCGGATCCTGTTGTTGCTGCGGCTGTGGCTGTGTCTGTGACGTAGGCCGGCCCCTGCAGCTCTAATTCGGCCCCTAGCCTGGGAATTTCCATATGCCGCACATGTGGCCCTCAAAAGACAATAAATAAATAAATACATAAATAAATACATAAATAAATAAATAAATTTATTTTTAAAAAGAACATTAAGTTAAAATTTTATATCCGGTAATAGCCATTTAAATTTAAGAAGGCAATCAGAATATTCTTTGTATGCAAATCTTCAACAGGTTTACCACACAGACCTGCTGTGATACATTCTAACAGAAAGACAAAATATAAAGTCTGATATAAAGGAAGATAGGGTCAAAAAAAAATCAAGGAAGTTAGGGTCAGTAAATAATTTAGAAGTTTTATTTTGCCCAAAAAAGCAAAATAACAAAAAATAATACACATAATAATCCAGAGCTAAAAGAGGATGATACTAAGTGGCCTTTCTTCAGAAAAGTAGCGGTTGACATCAGAAATTAGACACCATTTTACAGACAAGAAAACTGAGGCACAGAGAGGTTAAGAAACTTGTACAAGGACACAAAGCCAGATTCACTACAGGCAGTATGACTCAGTTCTGTCTTTAAGGGGAAGATACAGATATTGATTAAATCAAGATTTATGAAAGGGGAAAAAAACATAAAATCTGGTCTTAACATACTTGAGGTAACCACCAGATGAATAAAAATTAAAACTATATAACTGTCTAACCAGCATAAGATTTGATTTACTGATTGAAAGGAAGGAAAGGAAAAATAAATTGACCAAACAAAAGTATGATAAAGAGATAAAATGAATTAGATGGTCTCCGTAACTCTAAACATGATAAAGACAAAGATAAACATAAATCATTAAACTAATCACAACCAAAAAGAAATAGTGTATCAGACTGGCTTAACAGCAAACAAAAAATTAGCTGCAAAAATAAGTTGTCTACAGAGGCACACAGAGAAAAGCTGAAAATGAAAGAAAAAGATGTAATAGTCAAGTGTGAGCCAAAGGAAAACCAGAGAAGCAATTTTAATGTCAGCTGAAAGTGAATACCAGGCCAATGTAGTGGGGAAAACATGAATATTATATACATATTAAGATATAATTCAAAAGATAAAAAATTATATCCCTAAATGTACTTAACATCTCAAATAATAATAGCTTATCTACATTTAGTGCCCATCAAATTCCAAGCAATGTTCTAAGAGTTTTACATGGATTAACACATTTAATCCTCCACAACCCTTTGGAATAAATATTATTATTTATTTTACAGAGGAGAGAACTGAGACACAAAGGCTTAAGAGTTTTAAGCAAGGACAAGCTCAGACTGACTCAGTTCACATTCTCAACCTCTATTTTCTGCTAATATTCTAAATTATAAAATAACAACTGACAGATTTTTAAGGAGATAAATCAAGAATATCATGAACTTATTTGGAAATTTTAACACACCCTACAGAAACTGATAGACTGGATCAGTATCAAAGTCATAAAACACAGATCAACAAATTACGGTTTGCTGTCTAGCAGCCTATTTTTGTAAAGAAACTTTTATTGGAAAACAGTTGTACTCATTCATTTACATAAATTCTATGGCTGCTTTTGAATTACAACAGCAGAACTGAGTAGTTAGACAGAGACTCTGTGGTCTGCAAAGCCCCAAATATTTACTATCTGTCCTTTTTTCTTTTTGTCTTTTTTGGGCCACACCAACAGCATATGGAAGTCCCCAGGCTAGGTGTCAAAACAGAGCTGTAGCTGCCAGCCTACACCATAGCCACAGCAATGCAGGATCCGAGACTCATCACCTACACCACAGCTCACCGCAACACTGGATCCCTGACCCACTAAGCAAGGCCAGGTATCGAACCTGCACCTTCATGGATATTAGTCAGATTTGAATCCTCTGAGCCACAATGGGAACTCCTGCCATCTGTCCTTTAAGGAAAGTTTGTCAGCACCTGCTACAGAAGATATAAACAACAAAGTTAACTAGCTCAAACAGTGATATACAGAGCATTGTACACCCAAAGAGACTCTGCACATCTCCTAAACAATGTACCAAATTCACTGCCTTAAAGGTCTGATTCCACCTTCCTTACACAAAAACACAGATGTTCAAAATATAACCTTTACTACAATATTAAAGAATAAAACAAACATAAGGACCAGGTAAATAAGATGAAAATCAACACCTTAAGCAAAGGCATATGGGAGTTGCCGTTGTGGCTCAGCAGAAACGAATCTGACTCGTACCCGTAAGGATGCAGTTTCAATCCCTGGCCTTGCTCAGTGGGTTAAGGATCCAGTGTTGCTGTAAGCTGCGGTGTAGATCGCCGATGCCGCTCTGATCTGGCATTGCTATGGCGTAGGCCAGTGGCTATAGCTCCGATAAGACCCCTAACCTTGGAACCTCCATATGCCATGGGTATGGCTCTTAAAAAAAAAAAGATATTTGAAGTTAACAATCAAATGCATAGAAACTTTAGTGCTAATTTAAATGAGTGTAGAGCACTAGACTAGAAAAACTTCTCAGTGCAACTGTATTAGTCAACAAATTGAAAATAAGCATTACTGTACAGTTACTTGAATCATCCACTACACATCCCTTGAAGAAGAAAGAGTGAGGATAGAAGGTAAGAGCCCGGGCATTGAGGTCACACAGCATGAATTCCATTGTCAGCTCTTCCCCTGAGCACTGTGAGATTTTGGGACGGTCACTTAACCACTCTGAGCCTTGATTTCCTGATCTGTAAGATGAGGCAAATAATAGTACCCACCTAAGCATAGAGTTATTGGAAGTAGTAAGTGAAATGATGTAAATGAAAAGGACTTAGCATAGTCCCTAGCACATAGGAGGTTTTCAATCTTTTGGTAATTGGGATATCGCTCAATTAATAATGGGAAACCACCATGACTCCAGAAACAATGTACTATGAAATTACTTTCCTTTAAGTTTAAAGTATCTTTTTTCTGTTGTATCATCTGTTGGACTAGTCATATTTTGAGAACAGAGGTTGCTGCTATCTTCTTTTCTTTCATTCACTGAGAATATCCAAGTTCAGAAATAAGAACACTGGGGAGAATGGGCAGGAGAAGACTCTGATATATGTACTAAAGGGAAAGTAGATTCAATATGTAAGGAAATCCAAGTTTAGAAGACCATGTTGTATTTAGTCCTGCGAATATCTCCTAATAATGAATGTCATGAAAAATGGCCAAGCCAGAGATTTTTTTAAATTTTAATTATCAGTACCTAGAAAGCAAGAGGTTAGTGCCAAGTTCCTCTCCGATAGAAAAATCAGTTTGTAAGAAGAGAAATCCAAAGGACATTTTCTCTTAGGCCTAACTATAACCATGATGCTGTAGGTCAAAAAGCTGTATCTCATTCTGATCAGGGCTGAAAAGATATAGAAGGCAGCGGTATCAGACTTCAAGAGACATGAAAGTTCACCAATATTTAGGGGGACTAATTTCTTATTATACAGTCATCAGAAATAAAGCAGAGCCAGAGAAACTGGCAAAGCTCATGACTCAAAGATCTGGTTTCATAGCACGATTTGGACCTAGAATATGTAATTAATGATGCTTTGTGGAAATTTTTAACTTTGTATATCTCTAGGTAAGCATTTTGAATATTCACTTTGTAGAACTAAAAAAAAAAAAACTCAGCTGAAACTGGAGTTGGTACAGCCTGTAGGCAGAGTGCTTGTGCACCGCCATGTACCATGAATTACTCCAAACAGGAAGAGACTTACTCCTATATCTGGACACAAGGTGTTGCCTATTTTACTGTCCAGAAGGAAAAAGAAAATTTCATTCAGCTTACCAAGAGTCCAGCCAAAGACTGTAGCAGCTCAATTTGCAGTTTCTTCCAATGATCCCTTCGGTTATTACAGCCACTCCCTAACTCTTCCTTTTTTCCTATAAAACCGAGTTTGCCTTCCTTGTTCTCTGAAGTGCCTATGGTCCACCATAGTTCACATATCCCAGATTGTGACTCCTCTGGCTATTTCTGAAAGTAAACTCACTTTTGCTGATAAAATAACTGGCTATTATTAAAGCTGACAACTCAAAGCATAGCCATAATCTCTGTGACAAAGTAAGCCTAGAGAGGAATTCTAGAGTACATTCACCATTTTAGGTGAAGTTTCCTACAAGATCGTGAGTCTCTTTTGTGGGAAATCTCTAATTGGGAATATTATCATTTAAATAAATAGGACTGTTGGACTCATGGCTGAGATTAGGTATCATGGACTTGATGTGATCTGATATCCTGTATATAAAATGTAGGAATCTTTTAAGTGATAACTGGAAAACTTTAAACCAATCCTTTTTTTTTTTTTTTTTTTTGGCTTTGTCATTTTTGGGCCGCACCCAAGGCATATGGAGATTCCCAGGCTAGGGGTCTAATCGGAACTGAGGCTGCTGGCCTGCACCAGAGCCACAGCAACGCGGGATCCGAGCCACGTCTGCATCCTACACCACAGCTCATGGCAACGCTGGATCCTTAACCCACTGAGCAAGGTCAGGGATTGAACCTGCAACCTCATGGTTCCTAGTCAGATTCGTTAACTGCTGTGCCACGACGGGAACTCCTAAACCAATCTTTTTTCTAAAGACTTTTTTCTCTTGAACCCGTACAAGTCCTTTTAGAGCAGTAACTTTCCCTATTAGCATTTCAAGCCTCATTAATAATTAACACAATTGGTCGTTTTCATCTAGACAGTTATTTAGAAATAAACCCAAAATAAAACTCTGAAAAATTAATAGCTTGGGTTGTAGCATTGTTCTTTTCAAATGTTGGACTGGCTGAATTAAAACTTATATTTAGATAAATTATATTATCAATCCCAAAGGAAAAATAATTAAAATACATTCATTAACAATCCACCTACTGCTCGGCCTCTTTCTAGGATATATAAGAATAAGATTTTCTTTGGTTTTCAAGTATTTTTATTGAATTAGGACTAACCACATACAAAATATATAGCTGTGTTGATTTTCAAAATCATAGAAACAACACTAAGCAACTTGAAAATTGATACATATTTTCTTCTGACATTTACTGAAATATTTGTTTTCAATCTCAACAGTTTAAAAAAAAAGGAAGTAAGCATAATGTCACACATAGAAGAAATCTCATTTCTGTAGGCAATACTAGTGTTAATCCAATCAAGTGAGATAAATAGGAAAAAGCTTATAAAAACTGTTTCTAAGTGATGATTGCTATTTTTAAAATGTCCTCGGGTTGTAACTTATCACACTTCTGTTTACACTTAATCCAAGATGTAAGATTGGATTATTTGCCTCTGTCGGATATTGAAGCCCGGGTAAAATAAACAGTTTTCATTTGATGCCATAAAACTTCAGCATAGAAGGCCATCACAATAACTCAGGAAGGTAAATAAAACACAGAGCACTCCAAACAGAACATTTTTTTTTCTTCTCTCACTTCGTAAAACCAAACTGGGCTAAAACCATGTGACTATAAAACATCAACCAACTCTGGATCTGCTTGCTCTGCAAAAATTTTTTAATAAGCAAAATCTTATGATTAGCAGTTAAGTTAAAGAGACCATGAGAATCCCCATACATTGCTGCAATTTGGCTAAAGGTAAAGCTGTGTTCCTTTCCATGGATATTTTAGCAAAAGACAGCCTTCTTGATTTTCATTTCAGTGCTTGCTCTATTCCCTAGCCACTGCCCCCAACACCCACCCCCCACACACACTGCCCCAAGTACATTGAAAAAGGCTTTTCTTTAGAAAAATAGGCCAAGAGATAGCTAGCGAAGAATTTTCCCCACTGGCCTCCCTGTAAGAAAACATATTTAGTTCATAAGAATTAAATACCAATAATATTCAAGCCCTACTCTATAGAGATCATGGTGGTTTTTTTCCTTTTCTTTCTTTCTTTCTTTTTTTTTTTTTTTTGGCCACCCTAAGGCATATGAAGTTCCCAGGCCAGGGATCAGATCTGATCTGAGCTGCAGCTGCAGCCTAAGCCACAGCTACAGCAAAGCCAGACCCTTAATCCACTGTGCCAGGCTGGGAATAAAAGCTGTGTCCCAAGGCTCCCAAATTGCCACAGATTCCGTTGTACCACAGTGGGAATTCGTTGGTATTTCTCTAAATAACTAGTTTTCCATTGTCTCAGAAGTCATTTTTAAAAACCTTTCTAAACTCTTTACATAAAAATTAATAATTTCTGTATCTGATTTTTATAATAAACATCATGAACAGTTAATTGAGGTAAAAATCTAAGGAAGACTCTTCGGAGAGACTAATCTGTCTCTACTCATCAACTTCACCCTTTATAACCTGATCTTGGAACACCTTGTTTAGAATGTGATCGACAAATAGTAAACAGCAAAGGCTACACTTTGGACCACCTGGAAAGCAGCACCCTAATGGGAAAGGCATCAGCAGACTAGAAAGCCAGAACATCAGAATATGCCACTTGAAGTCTCAAAGGGCTTTAAAGAGCTGAGTCCATGCATTTTTTTCATTCCTCTTTATAAACAGACCAGTATCCCCCTAATGACCCCATTCATACATTTGAAGATATTTAAGGCTTTTCTTAAGTGTCCTTCATTTCAGCAGACGAAACAACTTCAACTCCTTCTAACCTTCCATGTAAGATTTACTTTCCTCAGTTATTTTTTCCAAAACTTCATATCCACGTCAAAAATAAAGTTATTCTAACAAATGCCAGAAATACTACATTAAATAATTGTTAATGAATGCACAGTTTGTTTACGGTTACCAAAGGGAAAACATTGAGAGGAGGGATAAATTAGGTTAGGATTAACATATACACACTACTATGTATAAAATAGACAAGTAATAAGAACATACTGTATAGCATAGGAAAAGCTACGCAATACTGTGTAATGATCTATACAGAAAAAGAATCTGAAAAGAAATGGATATATGCGTAACTGATTCCTTTGCTGTACATCTGACAGTAACACAACATTGTAAGTCTGCTATACTCCAGTAAAATTGAAGAAAAAAATGAAAACTCAAGTGACACAATGTCAATTTATCAATACTGATACAATAGAGACTATGAGCAAAACTTAAGGACATCTAGACCTCATTACGAGAATTTAGAATGTAATTGAATAGATGCCAAATGTACTACATGTGTGTGTGGAAGTCCATTTGTTGCTGCTGGAAACATAAAATTGACATATTAACAATGAAAATTAAATAAATAAATAAATAAATAAATAAATAAATACATACACAGTTTGTGGTCAGTTTGGGCTCCACTTTTAGGATTTAGGCTTATCTTAAATCCTACATTTGCATTAAACATGTGTCCAGCCAGTCTTTCCCCATTTTTTCCTTGCATTTGCCCTAATCAGATTTATCTTATTACTGAGTTTTTCTCTCAAGTTTTTGAATATCTCTGACAGTGTCTGGGTAGAGAACCAACTACAATTTGAAGAAAAGCAAGGAATTTTCAAATCAAATTATCACACAACACTGTTTTCAACAAGGTTTGTATATAAATGTTTTTAATTCTATCTATACCCGTTTTGAAATAGCAAATGCCATTACTTACATACCTAGGCCATACATTTAAAACATATGGTGTGTCAAGTTTATCTGGAATTGTTTGGATTAACAATGTTTTTCAATATTTGTTGGAAGACTCTCTATGTCTTCCAAATTCCCTCACAGGTACACAGTATCCAAGGAAATCCATCTCTCCCAAACTGTAGCTGCTATTCCGAGCCCACAAACAGAGTCTCAGGATTCATAACAGCATTTCTACCCTCCCACAACACACTTGGATTCTTTTTTTTTTTTTTAAAGAATCCAAGCTCACAGTTAAGAAGAATGTTTCCAATTTAAAAGAGTGTGTGTGTCACAAAAGTCCAAAAAGTCTGGAAAATCTGCATTATCATCTACATCCAATCTAAACAGCCAATACAAACAACCACTAAAAACCACATGCAATGTCCAGAAAACAAATTTGAGCAAATCTGATTAACATGATTAATCTATGTGCTGGGGCAAAGCTAGAACTATTTTAAATTAAAAAAAAAAACTAGAAGAAAATGATCATCCAAAAATATAAAATTGAGGGATTTCCCATCATGGCTCAGCGGTAATGAATCTGACTAGTATCCATGAGTATGCAGGTTCAATCCCTGGCCTTGCTCAGTGGGTAACAGGATCCGGCGTTGCCGTGAGCTGGGGTGTAGGTCACAAACACGACTTGGATCTGGCATTGCTGTGTAGACCAGCAGCTACAGCTCTGATTTGACCCCTAGCCTGGGAACTTCCTTATGCCAGGGGTGAGGCCCCCCCTCGAAAAAAAACACAAAAATATAAAATTGAGAGTGTTGGGCCCAACCTTTGATAATAATCCCCGTTAGTTAATCTGCTCTGGGTCACCCCACCACTACAATGTCTGCACCTGTCAATAATAAGAAATAAGCACTTACGTATTAGACATTTGGTTTATTTAAAATCTATTGTTACAAGTGAGGGATAAATTCAGACACTCTGGCTTTATGAGCTCTGCTCTGACTTTGTGCTTCTGCTGAATTTACTCAATGAAAAGATTTCCACAATCCATGTAGAGGACACCACCCCTTTTCTACATCAAAACACCCTGATAACTTTGAATCCTAAAATACCTGAGGCAAAAGCTGTTTTTGCCTATTTGTTTTACAGAATGTTTGGGCCACTGGAGAGGGTTTAACATGGCAGCCCTAGAAACAAATTTAAATTGAGTATTGAACATACTTCTTAAAAGTCCTTCAGCTACCCACCATAGGCAACCTCTCACTGACTGCTTTTCCCCACCAGCCTCGGTTTCCACATTGCTATTCCACAATCTCCTTTCCTTATCTGATCTTTTCCCCTCACCATATTCCCTACATTCCTTTGACTTCCTAAGCAGAACAGTTTAATTTATCTCTATATTTCTCTGGTCAATGACTTGAAGCCTCACTGAACTCCATCAAGGAATCTTCCTAAACAAAGACTGTTATGTACCTAGGATGAATTCTGAAACCAGCTTTTAAGATTATTTTTCCCAACCTGGCTACATTTAGCTTTTGAAGTTTGTGAGGCAGAAGATCTGAGTCATCCAAGTTGATCAGAGGGATATGGCAATAAAGCAACATCTGTGTAGTGATTAAAGATACAAATATTACTGTCCGTCCGGGATCTAGACGCTCCTCCACATAATTTCTAGGATTACATCCTATTCTGAAGGTATTTTGTGAAAGAAACAAGTGATTGCCTAAGCTGGTGCTACAGATTGCATGTTTTATGTTTTGGCTTCATAATGGTATTAAGCCAGGAGTTCCCTTCGTGGCTCAGTGGTTAACGAATCCGACTAAGAACCATGAGGTTGCGGGTTCGATCCCTGGCCTTGCTCAGTGGGTTAAGGATCCGGCGTTGCCGTGAGCTGTGGTGAAGGTCGCAGACGCTGCTCGGATCCCACGTTGCTGTGGCTGTGGCAAAGGCCGGCAGCTACAGCTCCTGTTAGACCCCTAGCCTGGGAACCTCCATATGCCGCAGGTGCGGCTCCAGATAAAAGGCAAAAAGACAAAAAAAAAAAAAGGTATTAAGCCAAACAGTTAATACCATTATTAAAAATCTCAGCATTAAATGTAAATAGAATATTCTTAATTATTAAATTTAAAAGTTTTTTATTGGAAGGCAAGACTGATAACATGTGGATATATACCAGAAAGAACTTTACAACAGGACTAAAAAAATCTGTTTTTCTAAACAGCACAAAATGGCCATGGACAGCAAAGAATTATCACCCTTCAACAAAAAGAAAAATAGAAAGATACAAAATACATAATAAAGTTTACTTGTTCCACAGTCCACTTTCGACTGTTCGTGCCAACGATGGGAGAAAATTGACTGAATTAAGCCCACATTTTAATAAAGTCTCCAGATTCTATTCTACCAAACACCATTCACATTAAACAGGATGAGTCTATTTTTTGAGGAAATAAAATCTGTCCTTTGGTTGTTTTTGTTTATTTGCAGATCACATCTGCTTGAGCTTTAAGATGAATTTTTAAATTACCACTGATAAAACAGGCAAAAATAAAAGGCCATCTACTAAAAAGCAGGAAGACTTACAGGAAAACGAAAGGAGGAAATTTCAAAATATGGGCATCCTATCTAGTTTTGGACAATCCTGAGGTTTCTTTGGACTAAGAAAAATAGCAAATATCTAAAGGAAAATAATTCATAGTAAACATACACATAAATGCAATACAAGAAAAGGAATATTAAACCAGCAATCTGAGTGAGGTGAACATAACTGCAAGAAGAAAATGGCTTTATTTTATTTGGGTAACATAATTTATTCAAATAAATTGAAGACAATTATAGATTCAGTCATTCATTCAGTCAGCAAATATATAAAAATTAATTTCCATATTCTCTTCAAACTGGGGCATTATAAGGGTCTATCAGATATAAATATGGGTTTATGGGCTCAAAGAACACTTAAATAAAATCACATCAAATACCCTGGTGTTTTGGAATATCCATTAAACACTTGGCATGCTTTTCTGAAGAAGCACTGGATATTACAGGTTTATTTGTATATCAAAATAATAATTTCATGCACTGCTTAATAAAAAGAAGATAATGCCTATAAAAGAATTGTCTCCCTAGATCAAATCATCTTTGGTTGCATCCTGTCCCCTTAATTCTTTTCACTGGTCTCAGTAATCTACCCTCCCCCTGTTGTCTCACTCACAAAGACCCCTGCTGATATGGTGGTTATAGCAATCCTTCCCAGCTGAGGGGGACTCCTTTAGTGAGTGGCCTCCCACTTAGTCACGATTCCATCCAATTCAACACCCATTGACTGAAAGCTGCCACACACAAGCCGGTGTGCTCACTGTGGATGCCCGGATGAATGATGTCATCCCATTCTCAAGGATCTCATAATCTAAAGCATTTGCATTAATATCTAAGTACACATATCAAATGCTTTTAAGAACTAAAGGAATTGCCAAGAGCAACAAAATAGGAGGAGATCTTGAAGTAGATAATCTTGCCCTAAATTTCTAAAACACCCCAATTAAAAGTGTATCTGTTCTCTAAAATTGCCCCTACCAACTTTCAACTTCCTATATGTTGAATGTGCAATATTCAAACACCAAAACTCAACTGGATACTTTATACATCTATAGGGATCTGTAGTTCTTTTTCAGTGGAGAACTTTTCTTCTTTTTCTTCTAAAAAAGAGAGACTTTGGAGTTCCTGTCATGGCTCAGCGGTTAACAAATCCGACTAGCATTCATGAGGACGCGGGTTCAATCCCTGGCCTTGCTCAGTGGGTTAAGGATCCCGAGTTGCCATGAGCTGCAGTGTAGGTCACAGATGCATTGGGATCCCGCGTTGCTGTGGCTCTGGCGTAGGCTGGCAGCTACAGCTCCTATAGACCCCTAGCCTGGGAACCTCCATATGCTACGGGTGTGGCCCTAAAAAGAGAGAAAAAGACCAAAAAAAATAAAAATAAAAAACTTTTTTTTTGAATCCTCAGCAACTGGAATTTCCAGGCTACAGTTCAAATTGGAGCTGTGGCTGCCAGTCTATGCCACAGCAACAGCAATGCTGGATCTGAGCCCCATCTGCAAACTACTCCACAGCCTGTGACAATGCCAGATCCTTAACCCACTGAGTGAGGCCAGCGCTCGAACCCATATCCTCATGGATACTAGTGGGGTTCTTAACCCACTGAGCCATTATGGGGTCTCTGAGATATTTTTTAATGAGAGGCAGAAATGATGGAGGAAAGGGTATTTGCATAACAGGGAGAGAATTCCAGGCAACCCTTCTCTCAGAAAACCAGTCATTTTTCTCCTTAAAGAGGCAACGCTCCACCTATTTCATCTCAAGCGTGGTGTGAAAAGCGTTGTTGGAAGGGTAGTGCTACAGCAGCGTCTAAAGGTGAGCAAATGCACTCGACTCCCCAACTGGAACAAAATTAGCCTCTGACCTTGCTGACCCAAGGCTCCTGGGTGGGGGGGGACCAAGACAACAGAAGAAGGGAAAATAGGGGAGAGGTAAGAGGAAGATTGGCTCTAGAGGTCTGCAGTCTCAACTCAGCCTTGGTTCTGTCCAGGAATTGGTGACCAGCCCAAGGCTGGAGAAGTTATTTCTGAATCTGCCTTGAACAGCACCACCTTTACCTGCCCCTATCCACCTCTCTACCTTTATCTCTCTTGACTTCATCTAATTTATGCTCTAATAATACCTAACTGCTATTATAGCCTTTCTGTCACACACACACACACACACTCACATTTGCACCTGCTGCTCCATCTACTATACCACTACACCCCCACCCCCACCCCATCCACCATCCCCAGTGAGTCATTTCACTCACCTTCCAGAGAGGCATACATTTAATAGTGTCTATATATCTGATTCATATAACTACAGAGCAAATTCAATGCTGTTCATTTTATAATATTTATAAGAATTCTATTCTTCCCAAGTAATATATTCATTGTCAATTTAAAATTCAGAGTTTAAACAAAAATCCCTTTAAAGACTAAAAAGAGAGTCAATCAAATCAGGTGGCCCAGACTGAATGGCACATTCATTACCCTGGTTAACTCAGTGCATGAAATGTGACCTGCGAACATAAAGACATTTTGTTGGAGAGCAGGAATTTCTGCTCTTGGGCCTGGGGATTCCCAGTTTGGGTGCAATGCTTGGTGAAGACAGAGCAGGGCTTCACTGTGAGAACAGTAGGGGAAATGGTGAAGGAACAGAATGGAGGGAGTTGGGAAGAAGGGAAGACAGCTCAGTATACTAGATACAAAGTTGGCTAGGCTCCAGTCTCAGCAGTGCCACTAACTCATGGCCCCCCGCCTTTTCTAGGTATCAATTTCTTCAATCTGAAAAACAAGACAGATGAATGAGATGATATTATATACCCTTTAAAATTTTTTTCATGACTATATTTTTTAAATATCAGAGATATAATTTGTTTTAAAGCTATGCTAATACATAGCATGCTTTTTATTGTTTGTTTTTATTATTTTTATAGTCAAAGGGTAGAAATAAGAGCACATTATGATGCCATATTATCCAAGTTCTGACTTCTGACGAACTGTCTTCTCTGAGGTACAAGAAAAGGGCTTATTACTGAGGTATCTTGATTTTGTTATAGTCATTTAACGTGTAGCAGTTACAGATGTGATAGAGAAGTGATGTTTTGAGGCTTTTTTTTCCCCATCTTAAAAATGTTTAACTTGAAAACATTTTTTAACAGATTATTTTCATTTGCCAACAATTAATCAGTTGGAATAGGATTTCTCATTCATACATCTTGCTCTTAGCAGGAATCATCTTATCTACTACTCACTATGGAAAGGGAATTGGGGTGAAATCTAATGGATAGTGTAAGCAATGCATCGGCTAGTCTTTGCGATATTTCATATTTTACGTTGCTTCCCTGTTGACACCATTCACTTACTTAACACTGTGAGGCCATGAGCAGCAGAGGCAAAGTTATGTCATGATACCATTTGCCAAGGATCTAACAATCACCAGCAGGCTTTAATCATTCTGAAGTGAATTCAGCCACTCTCTATGTGTATATACATCCCTTTTATATAACCCAATTGTATATCTCAATCATTTCTCTTTCACCTCCGATTCGAAATAATTCCGGATGCCTAATCAAGGAAGTTCCACGCAGTCAACCAAGGAGATCCAAAGGGGCCCTCCCAGGCAATCTGACCCTCCCCGGACCTTCCCGCCCCGGTCTCCTTTGGCGACATCTGGTCTTCCGGCCCCTGCCCGCCACTTCCGGGGACGCGCCGCGCGCGCGCCCGAGGCCACGTGACACCCCCCCCCCCCCCCCCCCCCCCCCCCCCCCCCCCCCCCCCCCCCCCCCCCCCCCCCCCCGCCACACACACACACACCTCCCCCTCCAAAGCCATGGCGGCAGCGACCGGAGAACTCCGCTTAGGGCCCGCAGTGGGTACCCGCTTCTTCTGCACTGCGAGCCGCGGCCTGGAGCCCTTCCTGCTGCGGGAGGTGCGGACGCGGCTGAGGGCCACGCAGGTGAGTCGGCATCGACGCGTGCCCGGGCAGGAAGCAAGGCACCTCCCCGCCGGGGTCCGTCTCAGATCCGGGAAAATGACGCGAAGACCCGCGATCTCGGCTCCCCAACCCACCGAGGCGACGTCCCGGCCCTCGGAGTTCTACTGGCGTATAAATATCCAATGTACTAGACTATATAGTGTGCAGAGTACTTTGAACAAATAGATTGGGTAAAATTAAGCTTTACTTTTATAATAATGTTTAATGTATTAAACACTGCTACTTATTATAATAAAGTTAGGAATAGTAATTTTTAAGATACAGTTCAACATAGTAGAGCTTGCCAGAAGGCCCTGTCAGTTGATTAGCTGACCTTTATCAACCCGTCTGGCAAAGATAATATTAACTCAAGTCCTGATAAGCCACCCAGTTTTTACTTTTTTAGTGGGTCATGATGATAGAGGGTAGTGGGGTGCAGCTAGGAAGATATGCAAGTTCTTAGTTATTTCATTTAATGGGATGATTGATTGCATAAGGGTTTATTTGGGTTTTTTTGTTTTTTGTGTTTTTTTTTTTTTTGAAGATTCTCTGCTCCCCGTAGATTGGATACCTTTTTAAAAATTCAAGTAAAATATATTTTTTAATTCTCCTAAAGCTCACACACTATCCCAACCCTTCACTTAAGCACTTTAAAATTAATTCCGAAACTAAACGGCATCTGTGGAATAAGGAAAAATTTGGTTTCTCCTTATGTTACTGTACATTACATTTTTGCCTGGGCTTAAGCTTTTAATCTTTGTGTTAGACTTGAATCTCTGAACTTTAAAAGAAAGGCAAAATGCTAACTGCTTAGACATGCTAGCAGATAATCGAGCTGTTTTTACTTTAATAAAGGCTGTTATTTTATCTTCTGAAGTGTTAGACATAAAATCAGCTGGCTTTAGACAGTTTGTTATGGTTTAATTCCAAATGGAAAAAGCGTATTGTATATATAAATAAATTTTCAAGTAATACATTCTAGGGTGAAATATTCTAAAATGCCACAGTTCTCCCCAAGTGTTGTAATAGAATATGATCAGTTAAAAGCAGTAAACTGAAGAAAACAAGTATCAGTAGCTTCAGCAGTGTTTGAAATCATAAATACCAAAATTCATTTCTCTCTACTACTTTGAGATATAATACTTTATCTTCACAAAAGGTTAACCTTTAAAGTGTGTTCTTGTGTATAATGGATTTTCACAGCGGCTTTCTACAATTTTGTAAACTACTTTTGATTACATGCTCATTACTTGTAAATGGAATGTAGGCCTAATGATTTTTTAAATAAAAAGAATAATGATGCTTTTGATTTTGAGAGTGTATTTGGCATTGTAATGCCCCAACCCATATTATTCTAATGATTGGGCACCCCAAATAAAGGACCTTCTAGGTCCTCTTCATTAACTTGATTTTTCAGTCAAGTTTTTTGTTTTCTACCCCCCCATAAAGATATCTTTAGAGGAAGTTCATTTTGTAAATTTTCCTTTGATATTCAAGTAAGTGAGAAAAGGTAAGATCTTTGTACAAATAACTAATGTACTCTAGATCACTGACTGCTTATCAGTGGTCTGCATGTTCGCATCACTTTATATAAGACCTGAACCTTAAACCATACATTTCCAGTGAAATGTTTCAATTCCCCCAGAATCTTGACAAGATAAGGTATTTCATGTATGTTAACTTGTTTTGTGATAGCTTTAACACCAGCTATATTTTTAGGTCAAATAATATAAAAACCTAGACTTTTAAAAATTTACTCTTTAGAAGTGTTTCCAAGTTCCAAACATCTTGAGGTAGTTTTGACTTTAGTCAAAGACGGGGCCTTTCCTCCAAGGCAATCGTACTCTCCCCACAGCTTCCCACGTGGGTCTCCTTTGGCAACATCCTGCTTTCCAGCCCCTGCCCGCCACTTGCAGGGATGCGGGGACGCGCCGCGCGCGCCCGAGGCCACATGACCCACAAAGCCATGGCGGCAGCGACGGGACATCCCCACTTCGGGCCTGCAGTGGGCGCCCGCTTCTTCTGCACCGCGAGCCGCGGCTTGGAGCCCTTCCTGCTGCAGAAGGTGCGGGCGCGGCTGAGGGCCACGCAGGTGAGTCGGCCCCCTGGTCGTGGCCCCTCCCGCCGGGGGCCGTCTCAGACCCGGGAAAGTGACTCGAAAACCCGCGCTCTCGCAGTTCTGCTGTCAGGTACTTTAATTTCTGCTGGAAAGAACCACCAGTCATTTTCCCTAAACATCTGTCTTAGCTGAAGTTTTCTTTTAAAGGGGGGGTTGGACTTACTTGGTGACTTTGCGGTTAAGAACCCAGCATTGTCACTGCAATGTTGCTGGTTCCATCCCTGGCCTGGAAACTTCGGCGTGCGGTGGGCTGGGCCAAAAAAATGGGAGGGGTGGTTGACACAAGTTATTTCCTCCACTCCAAAAGAAAGTGTGTGATAGTGTCTCTAATTAGAATTAGACCTGTCAAGAGTTTGAATTTTTTCTCCATCCTTTAAATGCAAATATAATCTTCAGGTTCAGCCACTTTTGTCAGTTTCCTATTCATAGGATTGTTGGGAGGATCAAATGATATCGGATATGTAAAGTACACCTTAAATAGGCAGTAAAGAGCTAGAAAAATAATTTACTCTTGGAGCTCTCAGAGACCAACTTCGGGGGAAGTCAACACTTGCTGATATTTATATGCTTTTAATTTCAATGAGATGAAGAAAGTTGTAAATATAGGTTCTAGGACATGCTGAGCTGTCTTCTCAAAAACAGAGGAAAAAGATAATAGGGAAAGGCTCCAATAACTAGATGGAGTATATATGATGGGTCTGAATGATGTGTTTTGGGGAAATGAAAGTTTATTCAAAGAAATTGACCTCTCCACTCCCAGGATCCCTGAGGCAGTGTTGAAAACCCACAAAGAAGTTTCCGTGATGAGGGGGTGGGGAGAGGAGAATAGAAGGGATCATAAAGGATGGCATCAGTCTTTTTAGACTACCTGCCACTTGTGGTTTTGGTCAGAGAATTTCCGAGAGTGTTGAATATAGCTAATCTAAAAAAGCAACGCTATAACAACTACTGGTATGGATTAAGCAGATAACGTGTGTGGGATTTTCACAACAACCGTATGTTATGAGATAGGCTCCACATTTAACAAAAATGGAAAGTGAAGCACAGCTAGGTTCAGTAATATTCAAGTCATGGAACCAGAAAATGGCATAGCTTGGATTCAGACCCAACTGTCTGTGAAATTAGGCACAAACATGTTGTCATATCCAACCCAGGCAGACTGACACCTGGGTTCAGTTCCTTGACCACTGCGTGGCCATGACATCATGCTGCACTGGTTATTTTTTAAATGTTAGAGTTCTCGGTATGAAAAATAGAAGGCTTGACCCAATTTGATTGGGCTACATTATTAGAAGAAAAAAAGATGCTTTCTGCTTTTTCTCAATCTTTGCCAAGTGCATCTCCATGGTGTAGTATCATATGTTCCTCTATCCTCTGTATATCTTATGTGTTGGAGGCCTGGAGGTTTAATCTAGTGCTTGGTCAGATTTAGGTTTGACTTTTTTCCTCCTAGTATTGGGGTAAGCCTCTTTAGAGGTTCCTGGATATTTTTAAATATTTAATTTGCTGCACATAAATATCCTATATACTATAGTGTATAGAGTACTTAAATACAGTGGGTAAAATTAAGCTTTACTTTGTAATGTTTAATTATTAAACACTATTATTTATTATAACAATTAAGGTAGGAACAGTAATTTTTAAGATAAAATTCAATATAGTAAAGGGGTCCCTAATGCCAGCTAGCCAGAAGGCCCTGTCAGTTAATTAGCTGGCATTTATAAACCCATCTAGCAAAGACTATTAACCCAAGTCCTGAATGAGCCAGCCAGTTTTTACTTTCTAAATGCAGTCGTGATGATAGAGGGTAGTGTGGTACAGCTAAGCAGATTGTCAGATTATTTCATAGTTATTTCTTTTAATGGGATGATTGTACAAGGGTGAAGTTTTTTTGTTTTGTTTTTTGAAGATTTTCTCTAATGATGGAATGCCCCAAATAAATTAAAGGACCTTTTATATCCCCTTAATTAACTTGATTTTCAGTCAAGTTTTTTGTTTTCTAAACCCCTGTCATAAAGATATTTTTAGAGGAAGTTCATTTTATATAAACTGTTTCTTTTGATATTCAAGTAAGTGAGAAAAGATAAGATCGTTGTACAATCAAATAATTAATGTCCACATCGCTGACTGCTTATCACTGGTCTACGTGTTCACATCACTTTATCTGTTTGCACGTGTGAATCTTAAAACCATACATTTCTGGTAAAGTATTTATTTTCAGTCCCCCCAGAATCTTCACAAGACAGGGTATTTCACGTCTGTTGACTTGTTTTGTGATGGTTAACATCAATTAAATTTTTAGGTCAAGTAATATAAAATCTAAACTTTAAAAAATTTACTTTTTAAAAATGTTTCTAAGTACTAAACATTTTGAGGTATATATTTTGGATTTTCTTTTGTTTTGTTTGCGCTTTAGGGCTGCACCTGCGACACAGGGAAGTTCCCAGGCTAGGGGTCAAATCAGAGCTGAAGCTGCCAGTCTACACCACAGCCAGAGCAATGCCAGATCCAAGCTGCACTTGCGACCTACACCACAGCTCATGGCAACGCTGGATCCTTAACCCACTAAGCAAGGCCAGGGATCAAACCCGCATCCTCACGGACACTAGTCAGATTCATTTCCACTGAACCACTAGGGGAATTCCCGGTATATATTTAGTTTTGACTTTTGTGGAGTCATGTCACCTTTGTAATGAGAAAGAAGTAAATTGTAGAAATCAGAAGTTCTTGTTTTGATTACCTCATTATCCCCTTAAATATTGATTCCTAAACCTTCTTCTCATTCCCTACTTCTCCATCTCTCTTGGTCAGCTCTATTGCTGGTACCTAAGCTATTTGGGCTTTATTTTTGTCTATTTGTTTTTCCAGCTCTCTTGGGATATAATTATGACATATAACATTATGTAAGTTTAAGGTGATTTGACAATTTATGTGTTGCAAAATGATGAACACTGTAGCATTAACAAAGGCCTCCATCCTGTCATTTCATTACTATTACTTTTTTGTGGTGAGAACATTTAAGATCTACTCTTTTAGCAGCTTTCAACTATATAATAGAGTATTATCAGCTTTAAGCACCAGGCTGTACTTCAGAGCCCCAGAACTTGTTAATCTTATAACTGAAAGTATTGGGGTTTTAATTTTTATCAACCTAGGGCTTTCCCAGCAAAGGTTCTCCTTCATCACACTAGAGTAGTAGTTCAGAAATTACCGTCCCAAAAGCTTAATTACACCAGGTCAGATCAAAAATACAACACTGGAGTTCAAGATCTCACTGAATGGGAGCTGCTTACACACATGGCCTAACCTAGATTCTCTGGTTGCCTCTGTTCTAGGAGATGACTTAGAATGTTAGTCAGCCCATGGCCTCCGCTAAAAGGAGCATTCTAGGACCACGCATGTCCATCCTGAACTGAAGGTTTTGGGTTTACCGGAACGCCTTAGGTTTGAGCACCATTTGCCCTGCCTCATTTGACTATTCATTCTCCTTTCTTCCGTGATTTTTTATTTTATTTATTTATTTATTTGTTTGTTTGTTTATTTTTGTCTTTTTGCCTTTTCTAGGGCCACACCCAGACGGCATATGGAGGTTCCCAGGCTAGGGCTCCAACAGGAGCTGTAGCTGCCAGCCTACACCACAGCCACAGCAATGCGGGATCCGACCTGCATCTGCAACCTACACCACAGCTCACGGCAACACCAGATCCTTAACCCACTTAGTGATGCCAGGGATTGAACCCGCAACCTCATGGTTCCTAGTCGGATTCGTTAACCACTGAGCCACAACGGGAACTCCTCTTCCCTGATTTTTATTACAGAGCCATCCTGTTTCCAAAGACTCTCTCTGTTTGATGCATACTTCTTGCTGCTAACCATTTTCCCTTTCCCACAGCCCAGTGGCTCATCATTTCTTCCTCAGTAAACTACTTCTCCCTCCAGCATCACATTCAACACTCAGTCCTTTATACCTCAAAGTTAACTTTTTGGCCATGCCCGCAGCATGTGGAAGTTCCTGGGCCAGGGATCGAACCAGTAGTACAGCAGCAACCTGAGCTGCTGCAGTGATAGTGTCAGATCCTTAACCCCTTGTGCCACAAGGGAACTCCATCAAAGTGATTTTTTCCAGCTATAGCACTGTCATAGTTTTCTTCAAAAGTCTGTAGTGGTTAACCATTACCATCTGTGGTACTCCATTTTTTTTTTCTTGATTTTTAAAATTTTATGGCCACATCTGTGGCATATGGAATTCCCAGACCTATCTAGAGCTGTGGCAACACCAGATCCTTTGACCTACTGCACCGGGTTCGGGATGGAAACCACACCTCCACAGTGACCAGAGCCACTGCAACCAGATTTTTAACCCACTGTGCCACAGTGGGAACTCTGTACTCCATGTTTCATGACCGTTCATCAAGCTGGCCTGAGCTACACCATCCACCACCTGACACTGTCAATCAGCACAACACAGCAAATGTTGCTGTACTGACTTACAGTTTACTTCAGCCAGGTTGTCACTCCCACCTCTGTGTTCTTACCTTTGGTTCTTTGTCCCAGATTTTATAGGATTTCTCCCCACCTTAGACTTTTACTAATGATGGCTTCCGTAGTTAATGCTAATACGTCCAACTTATCAGTGTATCTGTTATGTTAACTTTCTAGTTTTCTTCTGGGTTTAATACAAGTTATTGTCTTATAAATTGTACATTTTATTTTATTTTATTTTATTTTATTGTCTTTTTGCCATATCTAGGACCGTGTCCGTGGCATATGGAGGTTCCCAGGCTAGGGGTCTAACAGGAGCTGTAGCTGCCGGCCTTCACCACAGCCACAGCAACACGGGATCCAAGCCGCGTCTGCAACCTACACCACAGCTCATGGAAATGCCGGATCCTTAACCCACTGAGCAAGGCCAGGGATCGAACCCGCAACCTCATGGTTCTTAGTCGGATTCATTAACCACTGAGCCATGACGGAAACTCCTAAACTGTACATTTTACTGTGTACATCAGTGTATGCCTATTATACTTTTATTCATCTTTAGGATGTATACTGGGTGCTTCCTTGTATATCACAAAGTAGATGTTTAGTGAATACCTACTGATAACACTACCCTTGGGCTAGACATCTAATTTCTCCTACCCATTATACCTTTCCCCTGCCCACTTTTAAATAGTGTGTGAGATTTGGTAATGTGATTACTGAGCATTTTGTTTTTTATTTTTCTAGTAGTACGTGTGTGCTTATGTATAGAAAAGGTAATGTAAAATGCAAAGGTTATCATCTTGATCACTGACTGTGTGATTTCATACAAATTAAACAAAACCTCAGTTTCTTAAACTGTAAAACAGAGACAATAAAATCTACCTTAGAGAGTTGTTATAAGGATGAGAGATAAACTACATGGGGTGCCTAGTGAGTGTCTGACAAATAGTAGATACTTTAGAAATAGTCATTTTTATTACTGTTGGTCTGGATGCTATGTTTTAATTCATTCAGGGGAGAGGGAAATGATTCTTAACTCTGACACTGGACTACATTAATACCTGTTTTTCCTGTCTCTAGGTTGAATATATTTCAGGAAAAGTTTTTTTCACCACCTGTTGTGACTTGAGTATGCTGAAAAGATTAAAATCTGCAGAAAGATTATTTTTGCTGATTAAAAAGCAGCTTCCATTTAATGTTTCTTCTGTAAGTAAAGGTATGGTGTATACCTATTGTTTTTACCCACATGATAGACTGTACTCCAGAGTTCTCTGCTTGGTAATTAATATGTAGCCATTTCCCATTTTTAAGATTTATTCATACCCGTGGGGTTGTTAAGTAGGTATTTTCTATTTTTCCTGAATATTATCACCCAAAGGTGTCTCTTTGCTTTGCAGTCTGCTGCCTTTGTTCTGAGATTTTGGTGTCCTAAGTCACATTTCTTCCTTGAGAATTATCATCAGACATCTCTAAAAATATGAATGGTCAGTGCATTAATTTAGATTTAAGAGCATGTCGTAACCCAAAGTGCACTGATTTCATAAAGTGATCAGAGTTCCCATCGTGGCTCAGCGGAAATGAATCTGACTAGCATCCATGGGGACGCAGGTTGAATCTCTGGCCTCACTCAGTGGATTAAGGATCTGAAATTGCCATGAGCTGTAGTGTAGGTTCCAGACTCAGCTCGTATCCCTTGTTGCTGTGGTTGTGGCATAGGCCAGCGGCTACAGCTCCGATTCAGCCCCTAGCCGGGGAAACTCCATATGCCGCAGGAGCAGCATTAAAAAGACCAAAAAAAAAAAAAAAAGGGACAAATAAATTGATCAAAACTGTCATGTTGAAAATTTTAACCAATGAGTGATATAATTAGAAAAATACTACATAGTAAGAGTTCCTGTTTGGGGGACTTTAAATATTTTAAATAAACTTTTACCCAGTTTTAAAGCATTAGAGTTAAAGAGGGCTTAAGAGATTTCCTGTCCACTCCCTAATTTTATAAATATGCTTCTGAAATAAAGATCTTCTCAGCCATAAAAAAGAACAAAATAATGCCATTTGCAACAACATGGTTGCAACTAGAGATTCTCATACTATGTGAAGTAAAGACACTTAGTCTTTACTTTCTCAGAAAGAGAAAGACAAATACCATATAATATCACTTACGTGTGGAATCTAAAATATGGCACAGATGAACCTATCTACAGAACAGAAACACTCACAGACATGGAGAACACGGTTGTCAAGCGAGAGAGAGAGGGAGTGGGGTGGACTGGGAGTTTGGGGTTAGTGGATGCAAACTGTTGCATTTGGAGAGGATAGGCAGTGAGGTCCTGCTGTATGGCACAGGGAACTATATTCAGTCACCTGTGGTAGAACATGATGGACGATAAGATGAGAAAAAGAATGTGTGTGTGTGTGTGTGTGCATATATATATGGATCACTTTGCTATACAGCAGAAATTGACACAATTCTGTAAATCAACTATAATAAAAAATTTTTTAAAGAAGATCTTGATAAAAGCAACAGAAAAAGAATAAGATACAGCTGGATTAAACATTGCCTTAAACCTCATTTTGATTGCCTCTTGTGCCCAAGGGATCATGTCATCATAGAGTCCATAACAAACTGTGTCAAGAAAGATACAAATGGCAAGAAATCAAGATAGGGCAGGAAAATTGTTTTAAAGTAAATCCTAAGGTATTATACTGTGGGGTCAACGTTATTTCATCCCAATATTGCACACACTTTCATCTTTAGAGAACTACAGTAATTACTCTTGGGTCATCTTGATGGCCCCCATTCATCAAGAAAAAATTTCATTTTATCAAGCATGGCTGGCAGTCCCTAGGGTATGAGTGGGTTGTGCATCTGAGTGTTACTTTACGGAAACTTATTTTTTGATCTGTGCTGATACTGTATGGTCTAAAATCGTCCCAAGATTCATTCTCTGTTTTTTGAGCTCTATGTTTTGAAATTTATTCTGTTTTTTCAACTTAATTTTTAAAGGCAAGATTAGCATTATTTCAAAGATCAACACACTCTAAGTCTATGAGTATATTGAAGAGACTCATATATTATCATAGGACAGATGTTCTTGCTAAAGTATGTGATAACTGTAGTTCCCGCTGTGGCGCAATGGGATCAGCAATGTCTTGAGAGTGCTGGGACCCAGGTTCGATCCCTGGCCTGGCACAGTGGGTTGATGGCTCCAGCACTGCTGCAGCTATGGCTTAGGTCATGACTGTGGCTCAGATCTGATCCCTGGCCCGGGAACTCCACATGCCACAGGGTGACCAAAAAAATAAAAAAAGTATATGATCACTTTGTAGGAATTTTAAAACAGTTTTGAAGTTAAGTACGGAATATAAGAATGAACTTTATTCTGCACAGTATTCTGTTAATTACATAAATCCCAGATGAAAGGGAAGTCACTATTCATGTAGCAATTTAATAAAACTTATTTTAAAGAAATAAAGATAATGGAATTTGGGGGTGTTGAATAGCTTCAATATAGGATAAACTGAGATTTTATTTTTTTAGGACAAATATTTAATGAAATGGAAAGACTTATAAATGATGATCCTGAAAGTTGGTTGAATGCCCTTTCAATTTGGAAAAATCTTCTTGAACTTGATGCAAAAGAGGAAAAACTTTCTCAAGAAGATGCTAACCCACTAAAAAGAAAAGTGGGAGAAGATAATAATACCATTGCTAAGAAACTGAAAACAGAACAAATGCTAGAGTTACAGGAGAATAAGGAATGCGAGCTGGAAAAACAAATAGAAGAAGAAACACTGGAGAAAGGAAATTGTGTCACTCCAAGAGAGGAACTTCAAGAAGAAGAACTTCAGAATGATGCAGTGGAAGCGGTCGATACTCCTACTAAACAGAATCACTTGACTTTCAGAGTTTCTTGTCGCTGCAGTGGAGCCATTGCAAAGACCTTTACTACACAGGTACACCTACCTCCTAGAGTGGGTTCCCATTTTCTAAAAGAATTAATTACTTTTTAGATCTAAACTGAGATGAAAACCTTTCATCGAATACATAACCAGGCCTAGAGACAAATAACTAGGCCTAATCTCATATAATTAAATCTCTTTAAGGATGCACTTTGCTTCTGGACTATGACTCAGATGTCTAAGAGGAATAGTATGCCATTCCACCTCCTTTTACTTTCTCCCTAAAAGTTTCCTTAAATTCATGAATTTCCTTTACATTTGGAAATCCTGATATGGTCCTAAGCTCTTTGGCTTTCTCCAGTTCAGTTTTGTGTTTTTTGAGTGATTGCTCTGCACAAGGTCCTACATGTGGGAATTGTCTCAGGACTCAGACTGCAGATATACAGATGTACTCAAAAGGAGAGGGACCATCACAAACAGACACTATAAAATTCAGTAATGTAAAGTTCAAGGCTAGGTTCTCTGGCCAACCTTAAAATCAGACAGGCCCTAGGCTGAGCCTAATGCTCCTGATCTGATCATTTTTAAACATATAGAATTGCAGTAGCAGCTAAAATAGTTAATCTTTCAGCTTGCATCTACTTCCTGAAACTCAAAGTGACCATATTTATCAAGCCATAATCTGGTTATTTCATCTGTCTAAAATTATAAGAAGAGATTACGCATGAGTAGACCCTAATGCCATAAGGTGCACTGATGGTGGAAAAAGTAAAATGCAACCTTAGAAAATGCTGTAGTATAACATTTTAATATCGTAACCTTAAATTACCATTAGATAGCCTGACCTGATTTTCCTGCAAGCTCTGTTAGTTTTTGCCTACATTTGAACTTAAAATTTTCATTTTTAATATTCTTATCTTTTCTGTAACTTGCTTTTTTTCCAGGAGATAGGAAGAGTAATTGGAATTGGTCTTAAGAAACAGTTTGGATGGAAGGTAGATTTGAGGAATCCAAATCTAGAGGTACTAAATGTTCATTTTATTTTATATGCTTATAATCTAATTCTTTAAAGACAATGCCAACTATTATTTTTTAAATTGAAATATAGTTTACATAAAATATATTTCAGGTGAACCACCTAGTGATTCAGCATTTATATACTTGACAAAATGATCACTATGATAAGTCTAATAACCACCTGTTTCTGTACAGAGTTATTACAGTATTATTGCAACGTCAGCTATTCTTATTGTGCTTTTCCATTTTGCTCTAGAGTTTTGAAAATCATGTCTATGTGGATCCAGCAGTCTGTTTTCTCTTTAGCAGTTCAACACTGCAGATAATTTCGACAGTAGTTTTTACTCTGAAAATGTGTCATAATAATAGGATGTTTGGAATGGAATTGTGTAGTAACAGTTGAATTAAAAACATTTTTATAAGGTTTCAGAGATGCTCTCTATGATCGCTATAATACATAACAGGTCTCTAATAAATTCTAGCTAATAGTTTACAAGGAAAAGAATTTAAAAGTGTGCACAAAGTTCAACAGTATGGTAAACATTCTTAGGGCTGTGGGATTATTTTTCTTTTCTTTTTCTCTATTTTCAAAATTGATTTAATGAGGTTACAGGAGTTCCCATTGTGGCTCAGCGGTTAGTGAATCCAACTAGCATCCATGAGGACACGGGTTCGATCCCTGACCTTCCTCAGTGGGTTAAGGATCCCGCGTTGCCGTGCGCTGTGGTGTAGGTTGCAGATGTGACTTGGATCCCATTTTGCTGTGGCTGTGGCGTAGACCAGCAGCTACAGCTCCCGTTCGACCACTAGCCTGGGAACCTCCATATGCTGCGAGTGCGGCCCTAAAAACACAAAAAGACCAAAAAAAAAAAAATGAGGTTACATAATTTTTAACTGGAACAAGGTAAACACATGGGTAAACAAATTTTTGCTGTAAAAAATATTTACTGTTTTTTGAAAACTATCTCAGAAATTTGACAGAGAGTCATTTTCATGGTTCACTGATGAGCAGTTTATTGTTATACAGCTTTAAATGGTGTAACGGCTGGCCAAATCAGATTTCTGTTGTTTTCTCAATTTTGTCATTTGATATTTTTTGCTTTTAAAAACTAGTGCCTGGCATATATCCTTTATTGTTGTTATACAAAATATTTTATTCCCAAGAATATTTTGGCATAAGGGTGTCTTCCTTCACGTCTCCCTTTCCATTTCTCTTATCCTCCACTCTCCTGGTTTCCTTCTCACCATCTCTTGCTGACTTTATCTCACTTTCTCAGAATTACAGTTTTCTCATAGTTTAGCTCATAAATAAACATATCTGATTGAATTTCTATTACTCATATAATGCAATTAATAATAGCTATTGGTAGAAATAATCAACGCAAAACAAAGTTGACAACAATAGAATGACACATAATAAAATCTGTGTGACCAAAAAAAAATGTTTTTTTTTTTTTTTGGCTGCACCTGCATCGTGTGGAAGTTCCCAGGCCAGGAATTGAACCTGTGCACAGCAGCAACCCAGGCCATCGCAATGACAGTGTCAGATCCTTAAACCACTGAGCCACAGGGGAACTCCTGTGTGACCAAAACTAACAGAAGAATCAAAGCTTAACAAATTTTGTTATGCAACTAATAGAAAAAACTTTATAGTGGGAAAAGCTACTCTTAATATACTTAATATATATACTTAATATATACTTAATATACTCTTAATATACTTAATATACATGATATACTGATAAGTATATCAGTATATCATATCTTTATTATAAATTTTAAATAGAAAAGAATCTCAGTCAATAGTTTTACTGAAATGAACAATATAAAAAATTGGAACATTTAGCTTCAGTGATCAAGGAATTAAACTTGCTAAATGGAGATCATTCCAGATTATTCTTTTCTTATTAAAATTTTATCAATATTGAAATAATTTTGATTAAACTAAATTAAAATAACTTTGGGGGTGAAAGTATCAGGAATTAAATGTTCTTGAGATCAAACAGCAGAGTTTGAATAGTCCATAAACATCATCAGGCTACAGAAGTAAGATTCCTTTAAAATTTATGTGGGCTACTAATTATAACTTGAGACATTTAAGTCCTCATTATGGCCTATCATGGTGACTATAACTAACAATGCTGTATGATTTATAGGAAAGTTGTTAAAAGAGAGTAAATCCTAAGAGTCCTCATCACAAGGAAAAAAGCTTTTCCCTTTTCTCTTTTCTTTTTATTGTATCTATATGAGAAGATGGATGTTAGTTGAGCCTAATGATTTCACAATATATGTATATGTGAATCAAAGCTTCAAGCTGTACAGTTTAAACTCACACAGTGATGTATGTCACTTATTTCTCAGTAAAACCGCAGGGTCGGGGAATAACAGAGGAAAGGTAATAGAAAGGAAAAAGCTCCCCTATAGATAGTAGGAAGGAAAAGGTCACACTGCTATAGTATAATTCATCTAAAGAAAGGTTTCTGTTAAGTCTTATTTGAGATTAGAATTAGGGTAGATTTAAGCTGTTGTCTCTAACCTAAAATGTTGAAAAATCTAATTTAGTTAGGCTAATTCAGAGAATCTCTGGGAAGAAAGTTCATCCTGGGTTCTTCATCTGATTTTCAATATAACTTGTATACCGAATTAACCTCAGAATTTTTCTGAGATGTACTTAAAATTTACTTTGCCTCTGCTCAAGAATAAAATATTACAGATCATTTTTCCAGACATGACAAATAGGGCTTTGGGATTTCTTATTAAAATATAGGTTATGGAGTTCATGTCATGGCTCAGCAGTAATGAACTTGACTAGTATCCATGAGGACATGGGTTTGATCCCTGGCCTGCTCAGTGGGTTAAGGATCTGGCATTGCCTCGAGCTATGGTCTAGGTCACAGATAAGGCTTGGATCCTATGGTGCTGGTGTAGGCCAGCAGCTACAGCTCCAATTAGACCCCTAGCATAGGAACTTCCATATGGTACAGGTGCGGCCCTAAAAAGACAAAAAAATATATATGTATAGGTTGCATAGGTTCAAAATGGAAGTTTTCAAATTGTCAATCATTTGATAATGCCTTTCCTATTCCATTTTAACTTGTATATTTGTTCTTTCAGATCTTTATACATTTAAGTGACATTTACTCTGTGGTGGGAATTCCTGTTTTCAGGTATTGTTTCTAAGGAGAGTTTGTAAAATTAAGAATTTTATGCTTTCATAGTATGAAACTAATATTGTATTGGAGGAGGCTAAAGGCAAAGCATTTGAGTTCTTTGCTTGAGCCAGTAATATGTTTTCATGGAGCTTAGTGGATATGATTTGATCTGACTAGTTGATTAAAAAAGAAAATATAGCACAGTTCTTAAAATTCACCTTGAACATTCTTCAGATTTTATGGCAATTATTCATATTTTGTGGGAGTGTAATTCCAGTTTTTAAAGTCTTCTTCAGGTTTTCTCCCTAGTCACGTTGGGTACTATATAACAATAAATGATTCATTTCCTTATTCAGATATAATTATTTAATGCTTATCATACGACAGGAACTTTTTTAGATACTTTGGGGAAAGAGCTGGTTGGATGGATTTTTAGTTTCTTGGGAGCATGTAAATATTATCGGCATCTTCAAAACATTTTCTATGCATAGCCCTGTTTACATAGTATAAAGTGATTTCAGTACCCTTTTTCTAAGTGATTCTGGGCATGGAATATTTTTACAATCATAAAAGTCCTCTGGGAATACCTCACGTTTATGCATGTGTAAGCCAGAATCAGGATGTGAAAAAGAATATTTAAATTTATTGTAATAGCCTTTATCAAATGATGAGCTATAGTAGTAGAACTGGCACAGTGCTGAGAACTTTGTAGATGTTCAAGAGATGTTGAATGATTGAGTTCTTGCTGTGTGCTAGTGACATGGTAGCCCCACTAGCCTCCACACTACAAAAATCATGAGCTAAATAATATTTCTTGTAACCTTAATACACACAAAGTGATCACATGCCTCAATGTATTGTTGGTTTCCCTTGGCCCTCACCTACCCCAATATCCACATCCGACAAACTGCCAGACCAAACTAACCCACTATTTTACACCCTACACCTAAAAGGTGTCCAGGCTCCCCTTCTTCAGTGACCTTTGAAGTCAGCCCCAGGCCCAGCCCTGCAGAATATTTGTGAAACTGTTTGACTTTTTAAATACTGGGTTTTTTAATTTCATTGACAGAAAAGGTGGCGGAAACTGAAAGATGTCCATATTTTAATCAAGTATAATTATTGATAGTCACCAGGACAAGGGTAAGAAAGACTAGTAAACCAGTAAAATATGAAATGAATTTTTGGAAGGATTCATGAAGCAGCTTAAGATTCTTTACACTTTGGTCCCCAAAAAGGTGAGCATAAGTGTCTAGAATATTGATTAATGAAGAACATTTATTCCCCAGCAGTGCTGACCAACACAGCACAAATGTATTTAGATTTTTTGGCACCAAAAACTTACTTTTAATTTGTAGTTATATAATATATAAAAATGCTACATTTCATGCTTTTTATTATTAATATATATGTTTTACATTAATGTTTTTAAAAGATACACAGTTTGATTTAAGGCTTGCTAGAACATTTAAGAAGTCGTATTCGGCATCTCAAATAATACCTGGTAATTTACCTAAAAGTTGACAAATGAAAGGTATATATCTGAAAATTAAGGTTCAAACCCTGAATGAACAGGGGTTGAAGATACAATTGCATTAGATGCTCTGTGATTAGTCCGTTTGACTATCTCAGCAGAAGATGTGTGTTGGCTAAAAAGTACAATTCGCTGGTATGTAAGGAAAAGGGGGAATTGAACAGCAGATAGCAGTGGGCAAGAGAAGTGATGATAGAGGTCAGAAACTGCACCCTGGTGACCCTGGCAAGAGAAGAAAGTCAGAATAATGGAACAGAGGATAGAGAAGCTATGAAGTTAAAAATGTATACCTGAGTCATTCCTAAAGACATTGTTCATAACGGAGCCCTTCTTTCTTTGCAGTAAAGAGCTGTTTGGTAACAGTAGCTCTGTAGGCATTTACTGTATCCAGCTGTGCACGTCACCTGGTACAGTACAGCATGGTGGAAAGAACCATGGACTTCACTTCCACCTGCTCCACAAAATAACTGCAAGTTTGGGCCTGTGATCACATTCCTCTGCTATAAAATCAGGAAAAGAACAGTATCTACCCCAGAGCTTTGTGGTTGGGATTAAATTAGATAACACATGTGAAAATGAAATTGTTTTTAGGATAAGTTAAGTATTGAATAAATTCAACTTTTTTTTTTCTTTTTAGGGCCACACCTGCCACCTGTGGAAGTTTCCAGGCTAGGGAGCTGTAGCTGCCAACCTATGCCACAACCACAGCAACGCGGGATATGAGCCACATCTGCAACCTACACCGCAGCTCACGGCAACGCGGGATACCTAACCCACTGAGCGAGGCCACAGATCGAACCTGTGTCCTCGTGGAAACTAGTTGGGTTTGTTATCACTGAGCCACGATGGGAACTCTCCAACTTTTGTTTTTTAAACAGAGACAACTCGGGGGCCGGTGGGGGCGGAGGAGAAGCATTTATCAGAGTAAGATTAATTCGTTCAATTAATTTCAGTTGAAATTAGCTCTTGAGCACTTACTCTATGCTAAGCATTGTGCTAGATAACCAGTTTCAAAGATGAGTAATATGGTGTTAAGTACAAGGAATTCAGTCTAGTAGTAGAACAGGTATGTGATCAATGCTTGCGATAGAAAAGAAGACCTTACTGATGGAGGACAGGTGAGCAAAAAAACGTAGAGGAGTATCACTTAATGCACCACTTAAATGGAGAATAGTAAGTAAGGGTATCTCAAGGGGACAAGTGAGAGAAGGAATCTGACAAACAAGGAATTGCATTGGCAGAGGCATGGAGGTGTGAGGAGCTTGAGCTGTGGGGGGGGCAGCAAATCGTTTTGTTGTAGATGGGACAGAAAGTGCACAGAAAGAATGGCAGAAAATGACACCGAACAATTAGGAACGAGTCATGAAGTGTCTTATAAGCCATGTTAAACCACTCTGAATTTATTCTGGAAGCAGTAAGAATTTGAAGCAAAAGAGTGATGGGACCAGAAACTATATTTTAAAGTGGAAGGGAAATCAAAAGAAAAAGGGGGTTAAACCTCTTTCAATAGTTCAGGCAGTGAATGATGAAGAATTGAACTAAAGGAAATTGGGGGTAATAAAAAGGAGGCCTTAATTCAAGAAAAAGTTAAGGAGTCTAGAATAACTTCCCGATATCTGCTTTTGGCAACTAAGAGATACTGCTATCAGTCCCTGAAGTATAAAATGTAGGGGAAAGGAGGTGGAATATGTTTAGTGAAAAATATCCAAGTAGATTTTTTTTTTTTTCAGCCGCACCCATGGCATGTGGAGGTTCCTAGGCCAGGGATCCAACCTAAGCTACAGTAGCGACAGCACTGATTCCTTTAATTCCTAGGCCACCAGGGAACTTGGATATTTAAAGTTATAGCTCTGGTGACAAGTCTAGAGTGGGGATGTAGATTACGATACCAAATATATAGATGGTAAGTAGCCTAAGAATATGAAGAAGTGTATCAAGATATGAAAGGAGGGAAAGGAGGGTGTGCCTAGTTCATATCTGTAAAATTGGGCAGTACTTAACCTACAGGTAAAAGGTGCCCAAACACACTTTTAAAGATAAAGATCTGGGATTTAGGAGACAAATCTAAGCTAGAGATATAGGTGAGAATGACTTGAACTTGGTGATAAACATTATGTAGGAGAATACAGAAGACATGCATATGTGTAGAAAAGAGGATCAAGAACCACATTTATTTTTGGAGTTCCCTTCGTGGCTCAGTGGTTAACGAATCGGACTAAGAACCATGAGGTTGCGGGTTCGATCCCTGGCCTTGCTCAGTGGGTTAAGGATCCGGCGTTGCCGTGAGCTGTGGTGTAGTTTGCAGACGCAGCTCGTATCCCACGTTGCTGTGGCGGTGGCGAAGGCCGGCAGCTACAGCTCCTGTTAGACCCCTAGCCTGGGAACCTCCATATGCTGCAGGTGCGGCTCCACATAAAGGCAAAAAGACAAAAAAAAAAAGAACCACATTTATTTTTGTATAAGGGAAAAAGCCACCTAAACTCTGATTAAACACATTAGCCAGATTCTATAAAGTAGAGAATTATTTTATGTTCAAGGAATTCGTTTCTGAACATTTCCTGTCAATATTTTTATTACACTGATGTAATGGGGCCCTTTTGTTGACATAATGCCAGATTACTTTTGCCCAGGCTTAAGCACAATGAGAACACATTCACTTTGCTATGTATTAATAGAATTGGTTCCCATAAAATAAAACCTCTGCTAGTAAAAATATGCACATAACGGTCAAAAATTTCAAAGGGTCTACATAAAAGTCTCTGATACTTAGAAAAGTGCTTTGATGGACAGACAGTTTTCTGTAACGATTCTCTCTTTTTGTGTGTGTCTAGAATGAAAATAATCTCTCAATTTTGGTTTTAACTAATGTTTTGTATCAAGGTAATCGCTACACTTAGCCTGCAGAAGCAAAAGTCATTGATCAAAATATTTTATGTCTTTCTGTCTGTAAAATTTATATCCCAGATTCCAAATCAATGCATACAGTACAATGTGAATATTTATTTCCTGAAAAACCCTTAAAAAAGTAAAACAACTCATAGGTTTAACATGGGGGCTTCCTCATTATAACATTAAATGTATTACACTGTTTTATTTGAAAGACATACCTCATCTGATTCTAAGATCTTAAGAGGCTTGTAGTAAATACACACAAAACAGGGTAACTTAAAGAAAGAGCAGAAAGAAAATGATGAAAGGAAATAGGTTTGGAAAACACTGGCTTTATATAGTGTTAATAGAAGAGTTCTCTTGGTGGCTTTGAATCAAGCCGACCCCCAAAACAATTAAGTGCTGATTCTTGAGATACTGTCATATCTTTCCACCAAATTGTATAAATAAATAAAAAAGTACATTGAAATTTCCAAGGAAATGCATCTTCATCGCATTAGAAACATACAAGATAACATTTTGAAAATTCTTATCAAATCTAGATACCCTGATATTAGCAATGATGAGGTAGAGGATAAAGTGTTAAGTGGTACGTAATCGAGACCAGTGAACTCACTGGGAAGTGTCTGTTTCAGCCTTTCATTCAGTAAATTATTTTAGACAATGCAGTGTCATGCTTTATTCCATCCTTTGAGAAATTTGCAAATGAGCAAAGAGCAAATTTACAAAAGGGACCTTTTATAGAAAACATATTTCAAGGGTCAGTGTCCATTAAGCCCTGCTTCCTGTACTATATCTATATCACAAAACAATATGCTCCTCTTGATGACTCCAGATCAGCCAGAAAAGGTCCATATGGAAAGTCAGGGAAGAAGATAAACACTTTAGAAAGATTTTTCTCGTGATATTACATTATTATAAGTTAAATATATAAGGGTTTAAATTTCAGCTGTCTAAAAAATTCAGCTTTCTGAAATACCATGCTAGCTGGTTGACAGCCTGCCAATTCGAGAAGGTCATTTTGTAGCAATGTTAAATACTCTCTGACTTAGGGAATGTCTTAGGAACACGTTAATATGATCAACAGATAGGGATGGGTTATTTTTTTTTTTGTTTATATCATGTTCTTTAACATACAATAATACTGGGATTCTTCTCTTTGTAGGGTTCCTTTAGCCAGCAGAGCTTACATCAAGACAGCAGGACTGAGATCCACCATAGCATGGGCAATGGCCTCTCTTGCGGAAATTAAGGCAAGGAAAATGTGGTCATTCCTGTTAATATAATAACAAGGTCCTTTCCATAATTAACTTATTCAGTCTCTTATTGATGGGCCTCTTGTTTGCTTTTTCTTTTTTCTTCTTGCCATTACACTTATTTACTGCAGCAATGTGTTTTTATATATTATTGAACTTTTGAGAGCATTTTGGCTACCAAAAAGCTCAGTCAAAAGATAGCTACATTTTGGAGTTCCCACTGTGGGACAGTGGGTTAAGAATCTGACTGCAGCAGCTTGGGTCGCTGCAGAGGTGTAGGTTCAGTCCCCAGCCTGGTGCAGTGGGTTAAAAGATCCAGCATTGCCATAGCTGTGGCTTAGTTTCAGTCCTTGGTCCTGGAACTTCCTTTTCTTTTCCTTTTTTTTCTTTTTTACAGACTCACCCCCTGTATATGGAAGTTCCCAGGCTAGGATTTGAATCAGAGCTGCAGCTACAGATGCAGGCCTCCATTACAGCCTCGGCCACAGTGGATCCAAGCTGCATCTGTGACCTGTGCCACAGTTGGCATTAATGCTGGATCCTTAACCCACTGGGCAAGGCCAGGGATTGAACCCACATCCTCACAAAGACTATGTCAGTTTCTTAACCCACTGAACTACAAGAACTCCTGGCCTGGGAACTTCCATATGCCATGGGTGCAGCCATGTAAAAAAAAAAGATAGCTACATTTTATTATTTTTGATTTTTTTGTCACAGTCATGTAGCCTGTACATCCAAGATCTTGATCAATTATTTTAAATGTTCCATGGACATAAGAAAATAATCTTATTTTCTAGTCAAGAAATGATCTCTATATATCTTTACTTACTACTTTAGTATGTGCTCTGTTCTGAAAGGTATTTTGAATTTATCATGCTACTACTTTTTGTAAGATTTTGCATTTTTATCAGCTCTTACCTCTTTCAGCTGCTGTGTAATTTGGTATATACGCATTTATGACTACTTCATTGTGAATTATGCATTTTTATTGCTGCATAAAGTTTTCATTATTTTGATTTGTGAATTAAACTTAAATTCTACAATATGTTAATATTTTCATCTTTTCCTTTGCATTTTTCTTTATAGTGGATCTTTCACACTGCTTTATTTTCAGCTTTGTGGGTATGTTTTTGTTTTCTGGCCACACCTGGGGCAAGCACAAGTTCTCAGGCCAGGGATCAGACTCAAACCACAGCAGTGACAACACCAAATCCTTAACCGGCTGAGCTACTGGGGAACTCCTCAACTTAGTTTTCATTTTTCAGTGTGTGCTTTTTTTTTTTTTTCACAATATACCTGATTGTATTTCTTCTCTTTTACTCTGATTATAACTTCTTACAGTTTACTCTTTTAACTTTTGCTAGTTTGATCAAGTTAATCATTCCATTGTTCTCCCTGAGGCTGGATTTTACGTTCTATTCCATAAATGGTTCCCTCCCCAAGCTCGCTCAGTTTAACACATGGGACTCTACCCTTACTTTAAAACAAGACGTCAACTGTTTTCTTTGTCAAAATACTGTTCTTACCACCAAGACACTCTGACCTTTGCCTTCTGGCCTCCCTTCCCTATTGTAAAGTGAGACCTCTAGGGTACTGCTTTCTCTTCTCCTGCCCTACCTTTATTCCTCCCTACGAGACCTTCATTACAGTCATTTCCTTCACAATACATTTAATTCTCCTGTTTCATATTTGACTTAAATTTTGGAATCAGAAGAGAACTTGAACATGCTCTCCTCACCAAATCTACCGACATGTTGGAATCTATGCCCACATACTTTGACTTGTCATCGTGATAATAAATGAACTGTCCTTGTTCCACTCCATTACATATGTACTGGATTTCGTTCCCTCTTGCCTACTTAAGGCCTTTTTTTCTCTACTGGGTCATTCCCATCAGCATGTACACGTGTAATGTCCTGCAACTTAAAAAAAAAATTTTTTTTCCCGTGAACCCACATGCTCCATCAGCTTCCACCCCCTTCTCTGCTTCCCTTTACAGGAAAACTTAAAACTGGCTGACCATATTTGGTGTCTGCATCTCTTCCCACTCTCTCGTGCCCACTTCCATCAGGTTGTCATCACCAACCTGAACCGCTCATCTTACTTAACATACCAGAACGTGGGTAGTGTCATCACTCCTTCTAGGAATGGATGTCTCTGCTTTGTTTCAGGACCACTCTAGGTTCTGTGTCTGGATGTGCTGCTGTCAGCGTGCACTGCTGAATTCACCTTCCAACATCTAGACCTAGGAAATCACTGGCATCCAGCCCACAAACTTTTTTAAATTCTCTTCCTAGATGGTTCATCCAGTTCTGACGCTTTTAAATACCATTTATAATCTGTTCCCAGAATTTATATCTGTAGCTGAACTTCTCCTCTGAACTTTTGAGTCCAATGACTCACCTGATATGCTTGGCCTAAGAGGTGCCTCAGAATACTCTTATCTCCTTTTTAGCTTTTCATCCCCAGTGCTTCCCAGCTCAGTAACAGGAAACTGGTGTTCCTGATGCTTAGGTCAGAAACTTCAGTCACTTCATACTGCTGTCATTCTTTAACATGCCACATCCAATCCATCCTGATTGTTCCACCTTTAAAATATACCCAGAATTCAGCTACTTCTCACCACTTCCACCAATGTCATTCTTTATTCAAAGCACCTTTTTCTCTGGCTGGATTCCCTAATTAACCTCCCTGTTAATACTCCTACCTTTTTGTGGTCCATTCTCAACAGAGCAGCCGAAATGATTTCTTTGAAATAGAGTGTCATGTAACTCCTCTGTTCAAGACCTTCCAATAGTTTCCCATCCTTCAGAATAGAATCAGAATCCTTATAACACCTACAAGATCTGATGTGATGTGATCCCCTAGCTAGGAGAGTTATTAGTTTTTTTTCCCCCAGATTTCCTGTTCTCCCAGGTACAGACAAGGTGACAGTTTCCTGGACCCTTAAAATTGTATGTGTCATGTGACTGACATGCTCTCACCAGTTAAATGTTGGTGGCAGTGATGTATGTCACTTCCAGATGGCGCTTTTAAAAGCCAGTGTATATATAATTTGTCATACTTTTCCCTCTATCACAGTGATGGCAGAGTTCCAGGTGGGGACTACTTCACTTTTGGCTTGCCAGGTGAGGAGCACAAGCCCCAGATGGCATACTCTGGGCATATAGCCTGAGCTCCATGGTGTTTAAACCTGTAGATGGTGGGGGTTGTCATTCCATGCAGCATAGTGCAGCCCATCTTGATGGAGCTGCCTGGCCACCCCTCTGAAGTAATCACTACTTTCTCCCTCTCACTCACTATGCTCTGACCTCACTGGTCTCCTTCCTACTCTTTAAACGTGCCAAACGTATACCTGGCCCTAGGCTTTGACTACCGGAAATTCCTAATAAAGAATAGGAAGGAGTCTTTACTCTGAAGTGTTGATTCCTCAAGTTTTAGGTTTCTTTTGTAATGCCTATTATAATAGATTTAATGATGTCAAGTCAATATTTCTCTCTCTAGGCTGGTGCATTTGTTTTAGATCCAATGTGTGGACTTGGAACAATACTTTTGGAAGCTGCAAAAGAATGGCCAGTAAGTTCTAAAGTTTGGTAAACCAGGCAGTGTTTTACTTTAATATGTATGTGTGTGTTCACTTACTAATTATTTACAGGTAGATTATCTATTTAGGAAATTTTTTTTAATTATATGAGTTGCTGTTTACTGTAGTCAAAATAGACTGTGAAGGGTTAAATTGCTGTGTTCTTTATAAGTACTGTGATAAATTTAGGAAAATAAAACAGAATTCTAATAATTAGTCGTGACTTAGATTGTATAATTCCCTGGATATTTTAGTCACTTGTAACTGTAAAATATTAACAGATTTTAAAATTTTAACAAAAAGTTTTTAAGTTTTTGCTGTTGAATGCCATTTTAAAGAAATTCTCTAAATTTGTTTTACCCAAGTTAAATCTGTTAATTTCAATTTTATCATGTGGAAAAATACAAGTAGGTTTTTACTACATAAACTGTCTGATGGTTTTATTTATACTTATGACTTTCTTTCCTCATAGGATGTGTATTATGTGGGTGCTGATGTCAGTGACTCACAGTTACTAGGTGCGTCTGACAATCTGAGAGCTGCTGGCCTTAAGGATAAAATCGAGTTACTTAAAGGCTCTGTTATAGGTAAGATATGAAAAGTGCAAACATTCAGGAAAATGAACATCTGTAAATATATTTAGAGTCAATAATAAGCAAGACTCCCTTTTCATATATAAAAGTTGAATTGTTTGTACCTGTAATAGATCTGTGAGGCCATCAGTCAGTTTACTTCCGTTATTGTAACTTCTTTATTTTTCAAGAGATTCATTCTCTAGAACAATATTTATATAGTTTCCCTAAGCATTAAGCATGCCTTTTTAAGTGTGTTTGTTGCATCTGAACCATTCTCTTAACCAAGGATCTCTTATTATAAGCATAAAGAGAATAGAATAATAATAATAGCTCTTTGGATTTCTTTCAGATGAACTATTTGAAATATATTGAATTATCTTACCTTCTTGCCTCATTTAGACAGTATTCCTGTGATATAGGGAGTAAGGTAACCACGTATCCCAGTTTAAAACTAAACCAGTACTACTTGAGTGTTAAAACTGGGAGATTCTAGGGAAACCTGGACAGTTGGTCACGCTGGGAGGTACAGGGAAACCATCACTCCCATTTTACTGAGGCAGAAATCAGCAGTGAGAAACATAGCAAGAAGTCAGGTCTGTGGAGTCCAAAGTATTATTTCCCTAAGGCCTGTGGTGTTCAGACTGTTTCAGAAAAGGCTCACATTCCATCTTTCTTTCCCTTAGTGTACTTTCTCCCTTAGAAGTGACCACCTTTAATTCTCAGCTAAGACAATTGGATTCTCTTGATACAGTGAGTCTAAGTAATAGCTAAGTCCCAGTATTGAACCTGTAATGTAGAGGAACAAACTATTGTTTTAAAACATGTTTTTAATTGTAGTGGGAAACTGGTAGGGATGAGTTACTATCAAGAAGAAAAATGTTGGGAGTTCCCATAATGGTGCAGCGGAAACGAATCCGACTAGGAACCATGAGGTTGCGGGTTCAATCCCTGGCCTTGCTCAGTGGGTTAAGGATCTGCTGTTGCCGTGAGCTGAGGTGTAGGTCGCAGATGCGGATTGGATCCTGCGTTGCTGTGGTGTAGGCCAGCAGCTGTAGCTCCAATTAGACCCCTAGCCTGGGAACCTCCACATGCTGCATATGTGCCCCCCCCAAAAAAAAGGAAAAAAAGGAATGTTGGGATAACTTTTGTATAAATGCGTAATAAAGCAGCCTCAAAGAAGAAATGGTATTATTGATTGAGATCTCACAGTTGTTTGGTGCCAATGACTATCCTTTCAGCCTTTCAGTCCAGGTTTTTAATAGGACTCTGTGCATAAGACACAAGTTTCTAGAGGAAGTCATGGGGTGATTACACTGAAAGCAAGTTTTCGTATACCCTAATTTCTTGAGGAAAGCTATTTTTTGAGGCCTTCAGGGAAAATGGAATAGCTCTATAAATCATTCCAGAGCAGTGGATTTTCAAACTCTGTACAGTCTCCAAAGTGCCTTGGCAGCATGAGGAAGAAGTACTGATTTGGCCATTAGAACTTTGCTGTACCACCAACTCCACTTTTGTCAGTTTTTATGTTTTGGACATTTCCCATAAGATTTTACCTTTTTTTTTTTTTTCTGTCTTTTCTAGGGCCGCACTCCCGGCATATGGAGGTTCCCAGGCTGGGGGTCTAATCAGAGCTGTAGTGACCGGCCTACGCCACAGCCACAGCAACACGGGATCTGAGCCGCATCTGCGACCTACACCACAGCTCACGGCAACGCCGGATCGTTAACCCACTGAGCGAAGCCAGGGATCAAACCCGCAACCTCATGGTTCTTAGTCGGATTCATTAACTGCTGAGCCACAACGGAAACTCCCGATTTTTCTTTCAACAACAAGCATAAGTGCTCACTTGTTATTTTTTAACGTTTTTTTAAAAAAGTCTATGATACCAAATAGCCAAATAAATCCTAGTTTTTTAAAAGATCACTCTAACTACAATGTTAAAAACAGACAAGAGTAGGGCACAGATGGAAACAAAGAGACTAGTTACAAGATTATTGCAATAATCCAGGTAAGAAATGATGATGGGTTGAGGCAAAGTGATCTTGGTGGAGGTGTTGAAAGAGGTCAGATATATACATACATTGAAGGCAGAGCCAACACAATTTGTTGGTGGACTGAATGTGAGAAAAATAATAAAATTGGCTCTGAGTTTTCTGCCTTGAGCAGCTAGAAGGTGGCCTTGCCTTTTATTGAGTTGAGGAAAACTGCAGGGGGAACAAATTAGAGTTTGAGACCCATTCAGTTCCACGTGATAATTAGACAGCACATGCAGGAGACGTCAAGATATTAGTTCAATATACACATCCGGCTTTTAGGGGAGAGGGTTGACATCACTAGTGTAGATGACATTGAAATCCATGAGATCACCTAGGGAATGAGTAGAAATAAAGAAGAAAGAGGCTTTCTCTGAGGATGAGGCGCTTAGCGGTCTGGAGGGTGAGAATCTAGTAAAGGAACAACCAGTGATATAAGAAAATAAGAGAAAATCTGAGGAAGAATGATCAGCTATGTCGGATTCTGCCAATTGGTGAAGCAAAATAAGGCCTGGCCATTTCCATGGAGCAGCAGGAACAAAGTGCTGCCTGCCTGAGTGCGTTCTAGAGAGAATAGGAGAAGGTAACTTGAAGACGGCTAGTTCTGATCATCCTCCTGAGCAGTTTTCCTGGTAAAGGAAGCAGAGAAACGGGGCAGTAACAGAAAAGGGGGAGATTAGGGATCTAGCCGGGATTTTCTGAAGACAGAAATTACAATTCAGGAGTTCCCATTGTAGTTTCATGAGGTTATGAACCTGACTAGTATCCATGAGGATGAAGGTTTGATATCTGACCTCATTCAGTGGGTTAAGGAGCTGTGAGCTGTGGTGAGGATCCTGCATTGCTGTGGCTGTGGCATAGGCTGGTGGCTACAACTCCAGCTGGACCCCTAGCCTGGGGACTTCTATATGCCGCAGGTACAGCCCTTAAAAAATTAGAATTTACTTTTTTAAAAAAGTACATTGCTGTATGCTAAAGAGAATGACCAGATAAACAGGGGAAACTACTTGACAATGTAGGAGAGAGAGAACTGCTCATCTGATACTCATGGTCCCCAAGAAAGCATGGGTTGCAGCTCACAGGTGTGGGGCAGGCACTCCCAGTGACAGGGAAAGCTGAGCACGTGCGGATGGAAGTGGTAACAGGTCACACCAGAACAGGTGTGGCCATTAGTGCCCATTCCCTAAACCTTTGTTGAGACTGGATATTATCATTTTATTACAATTTTCTAAACTCTTTACAAATTTGAAAAAATTTGTAAAATTTACCTTTCTTTAATTACTAGTGAGCTAAACTTTTTTCACATTGTGTCATTTGCGATTTTTCTTTTATGAATTAATTGCTTGTTTTCAAGATAACTTATAACCCTCTACTAATATAAAATGAGATAGTTTTTTAACATGCAGAAATTGCATGTGTTCTCAAGTTTTCATCATGAAAATTAGGAACCAAATGAATATTATGTTGTAGGCTGTCTTAAGTATCTTAATTAGTCGTTGGGATTTTCAAAAAAATATACAGATATATTTACATTCTTAGTGTAATATATATACAGATTTGAGTAAAAGAGACACACATATGATTAACTAAAATGACAGAATTATAGGCAGATGAAAAGGGGGACTGTTTTCAGTCCTTCCAGGTAGACATTCTGTCACCTGTCACATTCAGTGAAAGAGTATATATAATAAGATTATTGGTAACAACTGCTATTTGTTCTCAGGCACATCTCTAGCTTCATCTCTCCTCTTATAGATACACGGCATGCTTTTTTTAGCCCACCCATAAGCTCCCCATAACGTGGTGGTTGGATTTCCTTTCATATTAGTATGAGTTTTCCTCTAATGCTATTCCTGCCCCTTGGCCTGGCCCCTGGCGTCTTGTGGCCCACACCACATTCTGCAAGATTCATGAAGCTGCCAGGCTGCGCTGGCATTTGGGGAATCAGAAGGAAATGTAGGAGGTGATAGATTAGGTATACATGGCATATGTGCAGGAAATGGGATAAGAAATTCACCATAGAGAGTTTGAGTGTTTTTGCTACAATGGCTTTATCATTTATCATATGGTATAAATCCCTTTTTTGTTTGGTAACACTGCTATTCTGTAACAAACTCTTTCAACAGCAGTAGGGTTTTAAAAGTGCATATCTAGTGAAAAAGTAAAAACTGAGTTAGCATTTCTCAAGAAAGCTGTTGATGAACACAACTTGAGTAAAATGTTTATTGACATCTGTCATCCACTGTTAGGGCTGTGGTGATATCACAGCTGAAGGAAATGCCTTTAAATATCACTCTGGGACTTTTCATTTGCATCAAATGACCACTCTTCTAAGTGAATTTTGCTCATTTTCAATTCCAAGTTTTCTGAGATACCTAAACGAAATGAGACTATAGCTATTAATATGTTGGCTCCATCAGCAGAAGACCTCCACAGAAAGTTAAATGTTGCCAGTTTTATATCAATGTTGTCAGATGTTCCAAAAAGAAAATCAGCCAAATCAATTCCAGTAGCAGTTTAGCTTCCCCCCCACAATTCTTGAAAATTTAGGAATTGTTTTCTGTCAGAGGCGAAACATTTTTCATTATAGTGAATGCTACTGTAAATTCAGCTCAGCATTGCATGTGTATCTGTTTATACATTATTTGGTGGACCACAGCGTCAGGCTGAAAATTAATGTTTTTGTTAAATAAACCTATGAAGCAGAAATGTGCATGGAATTTGACGTGGTACCCAAATAATTCATAATTACCTTCAAACAAGCCGTGATGTTCAGAATTGAAAAAGAAACTTGAGTTATCAAAATAATAGACTTTAAAAAAAAAGAATGTATACATGTATGTGTGACTGGGTCACCTTGCTGTGCAGCAAAAAATTGACAACACTGTAAATCAGCTATAATGGAAAAATTAAAATTACAATAAAGTTAAAAAATATAAATAATAAATAAATAAAATGTTTACACCTTGAAGAATTACCGTGTAAATCAGCCAGAGGATCATACCATTGTGCTGTAAACTTTTTAATTAACAAGTTACCTAATTGTGGTTTGCATTTTCAAAACTCATTCCAAATCGATAATCAAATAATTCAACAAAGTGCCAAAAAACTTAAGTTTTAGAAATTTTTGATTAAGTGCATTTATTGATAATAAAACAAAACTGGCAACAAGACTTTAAAATCTATCCCTAAAGACCCTAAGGAAATAATGAACAAGTATGGCCAACCAAGATGTCATTTTAGTATGGAGATATTTTCAGATATGAAAAAATTCAAGCAGTATTTCACTCAAGAAGAACTATTGAGGGGGAAAAGGTAATAAAATGCAGCCAGTTAAGAGAGGAACCAACTGAGGACTAGAGAAAGCTAACGTAAAGTGATTGGTCATGAGGACTGAATCAATATACAACTAATTTTGAACAACTGAGAATTACAGAATGCCATTGTTACAAACCTGGGCTAAGGAAAGAATAACAAACGGCAGAAACTACTGTGAAAGAAAATAGTAAAAGGGTGTCCCCACATAAAAGTACCCAGGTTTTCTTTTGTCTAAGTATACAAAACACACTTTGAAGGCTCTTAAAACCTTTTGGAAGAAAACATCTTGGAGTTCCCATTGTGGCACAGTGGATATGAACTCAACTAGCATCCATGAGGACTCAGGTTCGATTCTTAGCCTCCCTCAGGGGCTTAAGAATCCGGCGTTGCTGTGAGCTGTGGTGGAGGTCACATACACAACTCGGATCCCACGTTGCTGTGACCACGGTTTACACCAGCAGCTGTAGCTCCAGTTTGACCACTAGCCTAGGAACCTCCGTATGTCTTGGGTTCGGCCCTAAAAAGCAAAAAAACAAAAAGGAAAGAAAGAAAAAGAAAACATCCTAGGGCTATCATCCTGGCCTTAAAGCAGTTCTTACTCATCTTTCTCCCAGAAGGGAGGAAATGGTACAATTCTTTTGTTCGACACACCATTATTTTAATTTTTTTCATCCTGCAGAGATTTTTATAAGATTATTCTTGTTTTGAGCTATGTATTTCAGAAATGTATGTCTTTAGTTACAAACTCTTTGTTCACAGACAGTTTAGACATTTGATAATTTGAGAGATTTTACCGTGTGTTGAATCTATGGGTCAGATGCTCATGATTTTAGGAGTTTCTGCATCAAAAACACTGGAGGTCGGGCCAACAGTTTGTGGTCTACCAGGGCCTTCAAATGATTCTGATCACACTAAAGAGGTTTGGCTGGAGACCTGAGAATTTGCATTTGCAGCTTCCAGGCGATCCTGATGCTGCTTGTTTGGGGACCATGCTTTGAGAACCACTGCTAAAGGGAAGTGGTTGCCCCACCTAGGCCTTTGAGCAGCTTGTGAGAAGGAACTGCAGAGTTCCACAGAGCTTCATGGAAGGATTCCCAGCCCACGGGTCTCCACCTGGCTGTCATCTCCCTGTACACCTCAGAGAGGACATTGTAAATAATAACTACAGAATAGCTGATGGCTGCTGAGTGCCCACTGTGTGCCCCAGGCACTGTTCTAAAACTTTGAATAAGTTCCTCACTTGTTAACTCCTGAGATAAGTACTCACCCCATTTTACAGATGAGAAAATTGCAGTAATGTCCCAAAGTCCCATTGCTAGCAAGTGGCAGAGCCAAATGCAAGCTGTCTGACAACAGAGGCTGCACAACAAAAGCCATATCAACAAAAGCTTAGATGATGGAAAATGACACTGTGTTTGTCAATTTTGTATGCTATAGGTACTTTGTAAAAAATCACTCTCTTCTATCTAGGTGGAAGTTTTCCTTCAACTTCTAAAATGATTTAAAGCAGTTCAGCAAACTATGAGATAGAGTAGCAAAGATAGAGGCTGACCAAAAGGGGAGGAAATGTTACCAAACCTGAACACGGGCAACTAATGTATGTGTGTGTGGACAAAAGACTTGGGCTCAATCACAAGAGTAAATTATTGCCTGTTCCTCATAAGCTGGTATACAATGTAATAACTATGGTTGCTTTCATTGTCCATCGTCTTCAGTAGTTTTGTAGAAAATATGTGGTTTTCAAATGAATACGTCTGATATCAGCACCCTAAAATTAAGTGCATGAAGTCAAAACATGACTTGGAAAAAAGATTTCCTGCCTAGCTCTAACAGGATATCATCCCGGTCCTTGTTTTCTAACAACCCACTCTTCTTTCTTCTACTGATCTCAGGTAACAGTCAGAACTAGGAAGGATTAACAAGTGTTTATTAGACTTTCCTAAATAACAGGATTTTTTGTTTTGTGATTAAATTTCCTGCCTGCAAAAATTTGTATTCTGAATAAAAATTATTTAAGTCATATTGCATTTCTTTAGAATTAGATGATCTCTGAAATGAAAATGACTGTCTAACAATTTAGATGATACTGGAAGTAAAATAAGTAGAAAGTGATAAGTATACTCAGAAAATGTGTAAGTAAAGAGTGGATGTTTTGAATTCCTGTCATGGGTCAGTGGAAACAAATCTGACTAGTATCCACAAGGATGCAGGTTTGATCCTTGGCCTTGCTCAGTGGGTTAAGGATCTGGTGTTTCTGTGGCTATGGTATAGGCCCACAGCTATAGCTCCAGTTAGACCACCAGCCTGGGAATTTCCATATGCCACACCTGTGAGCCTTAAAAAAAAAAAAAAAAAAATGGATGCATTCCCTTATGGTAATCTTATTTATGAGAATACAATGTGAAGTTGAGAAAGAAATTTAGACTCAGTAATTAAACAGTAATTTTGTTTAGTGCCGGTATTCATTTTATTGATTATTGATTATTTAGCCTTTTCTCTAGTCTTAGGACTTAAATAGATATTCTTAATCCTTTGGGTCTCCTTAAAATGAGAGCTGTGGGCATCTCTTAAAAACAAATAGATCTACAGACAGGTGGTGAAAAAGCACATGAAAAGAAGCTCAGCATTACTATTTATTAGAAAAATGCAAATCAGAACTCCAGTGAGGTACCACCTCACTCCAGTCAGAATGGCCATCATCAAAAAACCTACAGACAATAAATGCTGGAGAGGGTGTGGAGGAAAGGGAAGCCTTCTACACTGTTGGTGGGAATGTAAATTGGTACAGCCACTGTGGAGAAGAGTATGGAGATGCCTTAAAAAACTAAATACAGCATTACTATATGATCCATCGTTATCACTCCTGGGCATATATCCAGAGAAAAACATAATTTGAAAAGATGCGTGCACCCCAATGTTCATTGCAGCACTACTTACAATAACCAAGACATGGAAGCAACCTAAATGTTCATGGACAGAGGAATGGATAAAGAAGATGTACATAAATACAATGGAATATTACTCAGCCATAAAAAAGAATGAAATAATGCCATTTGCAGCAACGTGGATGGACCTAGAAATTACATACTAAATGAAGTAAGTCAGAGAAAGACAAATATCATATGAGATATGTGAAATCTAATAAAAATTTATGCAAAAGAACTTAGTCACAAAACAGAAATAGACTCAAAGATTTCAAAATCAAAATTATGGTTACCAAAGGGAAAGCATAGGGTGGAGGAATGAATTGGAAGATTGATGGAATGGATGAGTAACAAGGACCTATTATAAGCACAGGGAAATCTACTCAGTACTCTGTAGTGACCTATATGGGAAAAGAATCTGAAAAGGAATGGATATTTGTATATGTATGACTGATTCACTTTGCTCTGCACCTGAAACTAACACAACGTTGTAAGTCGACTATACCCCCAGTAAAAACTTTAAAAAACAAGAAAGTCAAATTTGATAAAAATCCAAATACAGTGAACAAACCCACATTTATCCCACCAATTAATAGCTCATGGAGATGAAAAAATTTTAAAGAAAATTCAAATAAAGCTTTATCTAATGACCAAAAAACCTAATAGATCTACACAAAATTTTATATATAACCATGAGAAGGGAAATGAAAGTTATAGGGTGTAAAAGGTTTTTCTAGACAGCCTAAACTTTTTCCTACATCTAACAATTTTCTATCCATGTAACATGTTTAAAGACTTGAATTTTCTGGTTAATTTAAAGTTCTGTTATCTTTTATTATTACCTGAAAAACCACTTTTCAAAGAACAGAATACAAAAACTGTACCATCTATCTTCAGTGATTCTGAAAGTTTTTCAGGATCTTGTAGTTCCTTATAAACAATATTAGCAATCCTAAATTTTATTTAATATGCAAAAATAATCCTTTGTTTTTTTCTCATGTTTGGGTTGTATATGTTTGAACTTACTATAATAGGATATTCTCATTTTTGTATTTCAGAATTGCCATTACCTTCAGAAAGTGTTGATATTATTATTTCTGACATTCCATTTGGGAAAAAGTTTAAGTTAGGAAAAGATATCAAAAGCATTCTGCAAGAAATGGAAAGGTAAGTTGTTCAATTTATTTGCATAATTTTTGAGCTCTTGGACATTTAACCAAAATGTATCATAGCTCTTAAGTTAAGATTTGATTGCATTTTAGTAATTTCCCAGACTTTTTATAGCTTAGTTTTAAAACTAAGGTTTCAAATCAGATGTTTTTAACTGAAACAATTATTCCATGTCATCTTATAAAGTTTTGATAAGGAAAAGAAATTGATTTTTCGTTATTGCCTGAAATTTGAATATCTAAAATAGTGACCTATAGTTCAGTCACTGAGCTAATTACATATTTACTTCTAATTCTCCTCTGTACCCTACCTGCTGTATGTTAATCCCCAACACTCTATAGGAGAAAAACTGAGACCCAGAAAGACTATGTTTCTCAAGATCACAGAGGCTATTGGAACAACAGAACAGAATTTACATACAGAACATTCAGTCATGTAGAATGGACACCTTTACTGTTGATTTGAAATGAAAATGCAGAGGTGCTAGTTATGTTTTCAGGTCAAGCTCAGGGAATATAATTCAGTGAAAGTATTTCTTTGAAAGGTTCAAAGAGTGAGGCGTGAATATATATTTTCTGGATATTTAAGTCAATAAAGGAGAGAACCTAGAACACACAGAGGAATGAAAGGATATGGATAAGGGGTCAGTTTGAATTAAATTTTCTCAACCAGCATTTGATGGCGCAGGACAGCATGCACAGGCAAGAGTCTTATGTAACCCTGTTCCGCGGGTACCTAACTTGGGACATCCCTGGGATCTCTTTCCGGGCAGCACTTGTAATTCTGACATTGCCTGAGCTCCTGTGCTCCCTCCTGCCCGGGAGCACATTCCTGAGATTCTGCAACATCATTTCAGAAACTTGGAAAAACACTGATGCCGATTCTTCACTCCTCCCCACCGAGGCTCTGATGAAATTGGTCTGGGGTGCAACTGGGCATTGGTATTTCTTAATCACTCCCGAGGTGATTCTGTAGTGCCACCAGGGTTGATAACCACAGCCTGTGAGCCTGGCAAGGTTACTCACCAGCTCTGCTATTAAACCAGCTCATGGTGAGATAATACTATGTGTGAGCACATGATACTTAATGTCGAACTTGACACTTAATGTGCAACTTTACGGAGACAGTGGCTTTGCCTGCCTGCCTGACGCCCTAGTGCTGCATATTTCAGACATCTCCACAAGTCAGCGGAGGGCAGTGTTTGGAGTGGACACGCCTTCCAGCACCAGTAAAATTATACCGGCCTGGCTTTCTCTAGGCCAGTTGTGGTTTTTATTCTAAGTAACTGAAAATGAGACAGTAGTAGATATGACCGCCCTCACATTGTTTCAGTAAGTTTAAATATTTATCCTAGAATTAGGAAAATATTCAGAATTTCTCACATGATCCAAGAGCTCCCATAGAGTCAGTTCAAAGTTTATATATTTCAACATAAGGAATGTCGCCTTCTGAAACCAAGCTTCCTTGGCACCTGCTGTTAGCCTTTATGGTTTGACTTTGACTTTTCCTGGTTTGAGGTTTTACATGGGAAGGGTAGCATAATGTAATGATGAAGAATACGGGCTTCGGAGCCAGAATATCTGGGCTCTAATCTTGGCTCCATTACTTAATAGTCCTTCTGTCATATACATGTTGCTTAGCCACTCTGTGCCTCATCTTCACTTAGTACCTACTTAATTGCATTATTCTGAGGAGTCGGTGGACTTAAAGGTCTTGGGACAGTGCTGGACACTTAGAAAGCACCCAGTAACTGTTAGCTCATACCTGATGTTTTAGTGTAAAACACTCCAGGGCTTTGGGGAAGTAGGTGGGGATATAGATAAATATATCTCTAAGTGCACATAACTTCCTCCCGGTGGTTTACCAGGAGTTTGAGGCTCTAGATAGAAAGTAGAAGGGAATGGAGGGGGAATTGTGTTAGTAAAAATAAAAAATACACAATAAAACCGTTCATAATAGGCAATGGAAATAGTTGGGTCCTGAATGTAGCCGTGTAGCACTGTGTTGTTCACGAAAGAACGTGCAGTCAGAATTTAGAATTGTCGGCCATGTGCTTGCTCTGGTGGTGTGAGCTATGCGCTCACAGCTCAATTATTTCTTCCTTAATTTATTTGGCGAATAACAATTTCATGTATGCAAAGCACTGTGAGGAATTCAGAGAAGTATCATATTTGAGCTTTCCTCTCAGCTATAACCATAACCAGAGTTAGACGTTCAGCTTGCACATCTGGAAGGAGAAAGTCACTCTATCCCTGAAAGACCTGAGTTGGATTCATGGACGAAGCATGATTTCAGTGAAATTCAGAAATTTGCAAAGAATAAAAAAAGAGCCCACACCATGTCCTATACATACAGGTATTCAACAGGTGTTTCTTGAGTAAATAATGAAGCAAAAAGCATGTCCAAAAAACAGTGAGTATACCAGACTGCTTGGAACAGAGATTAGTGGTAGAAGGTTGAGGCTTCATGCCTTCCAAGTTCAAATAATTTGGTTATTTGTATCATCTACCCCTAGTCTTGTGGGCCCACATGCAAAGAGAAATCGCTTTTACCTTGTTTAATACAGAGTTTCCCCAGCTTATTGACCACATAAATCTTGTTGAGTTTTTTTTTTTTTTTCCTCCCCCACAGGAAACAGTCATACTACACTAGTGTTCACAGGAATACAGTTTGGGAAATGTTGCTTTATAATTTCTGAATAGCTTTCTTAGTAAGAAATTGTGTCTATATGAACATGGAGAGATGCCTAGAAAGACATTTATCAAAAATGTTCACCTCTGAGTAGCAGGATTTAGGGTGATTTTTTTACTTTCTTATTTGCTCTATTATATGAAAAATTTACAATAAGTAAATTGGTGAATTTATTCTAATAGACATCATTCCATGTACGTATACACAAATAGATTCAGTTCTCAATTTTACGTAAATAGGATCATCCTTATTTTACTGCATTGTATAACATAACCTTTTCTTTTTTCACTCAAAAATATGTCATGAATCTCCTGTCTGACTGGCTGCTATAATGTGCATAACTTTCAGTGGTAGCCATAGTATTGCATTATAGGTATATACTCTCATGCAGCCGGTACTTATGGATGAGCGTTTAGGTAATTCCCACTTTTTCATTTTACTAAAGAACAACGCTCTGAACATCCTTGCACAGTTTTTCAAACTTACTGTATGACTAGGTTACCTAAAACTACAGTGCCTCAGTTTCTCCATCCGCACATTGGCAGTGCTAACAGAATATACTTGAATTCTGAAGATTAAATGATATGTAATACAAAGCATATAAAACAGTGCCCAGCACATAATAAGCACTGAGCAAATATTAGCTGTCGCCGCCATTGTCGTCACTTTTTTTTTTTTTTTGCCTTTTGTCGTTTTAGGGCCGCACCCCCAGCATGTGGAGGTTCCCAGGCTAGGGGTCTAATCGGAGCTGTAGCCGCCGGCCTTCGCCGCAGCCACAGCAACGCAGGATCCCAGCCACGTCTGCGACCTACACCACAGCTCACGGCAATGCCGGATTGTTAACCCACTGAGCAAGGGCAGGGATCAAACCCGCAACCTCATGGCTCCTGGTCGGACTCGTTAACCACTGCACCACGACGGGAACTCCCATTGTTGTCACTTTTAATTCTACTGCTGCTACTGCTTCTACTGTTATATCTTAAAATAATTTCCTAGAAGTGAGGTTGCTGGGTCAAAGATTATTACACTTCTTATTTTTATACATTATTGCTAAACTGCTGACCAAAAAAAGTTAAACCAGTTTTTATCTTGGAGAGTACTAATTCTCCCCTAATCTTGCTATCCTGAGTATGGTAGTCTTTTTATTTTTGTTAATATGGTAGGTAAATAAGTTACGTCGCATGTATTATGTTTTCTCCTATGTGTTTAGAGATACCTATGTGTTTATTGTTTCTGTCCCCTGGTACAGCCCTGTTCCATCTCACCCTCTCCTCTCCTGTAACCAGAGTTTATCCCCTTGGTTCCTGCCTCTTCACAGATTGTTCTCTGCCCACTTCTCATTCTTATCCTCAACCTGTTCGTCTCATTCTCTCCAGATCCAGCCGTCCCTTCCCTGGGCCCTTTTGCGGCCTTACATATCAACACACTGCACTAGGCATATGGCTGTGAACAGGACAGAGTCTCTGTCCACATGGGGCTGGCACTCCAGTGTGGGAAGCTGTCATGAATAATAAACAGGATAGTTTCAGATCATGAATGAGACAACGAAGGAAATTAAAGAAGACTAAGAGAGTGACTAAGACCAGAGGCAGTGGCTGCCTGAGATAGATGCTCGGGAAAGGCCTCTCCAAGGAGATGATGTTTGAATTCTGGGGCCTGAAGGATGAGAAAGCACACAAGGGAACCGGTGTGGGAGCGTGTGAACAGCAGGGCTGGATGTCCTGAGGCCAGAAGGAGGAAGGGCAGTGTGTGAGAGCGTAGTGAGCAAAGGGAAGCAGGAGGGCACTAAGTGGGAGAGCCCGGCGAGGGTTAGGTCACATGGGAGCCCAGATTGTACGTGAAGCGTAGTGGAGAGAGTTTGCAGGGACTTCCTGTTGACCTCTGTCTGGAAACCTGGAAGAGAAGGTGGGGGGGATTGTGACAGGAATGGAAACAAGGCCCGTCCTGAGACGGCTGCGATGGTGCAGCCGGAGTATGAGCAAAGGACGAAGTGGGCGAATATGTGATGTCGTTTGGAGACAGACTCCTGGATGGGCTGACTGTTTAGATGAGGGAAAGCTAAGCTCCTGACATCTTTGCTGGGCATGGTGGGTGGTGTGGGTCCCCCTTTAAGTCTTGGTCCTCTAGCTGTCACCCCGTTTCCTTGCCTTTACAACCAAACTTCCTCAAAGAATAGTGTGCACTTGCCATCTCTGCTTCCTCACCTTCCAGTTCCCCCTTGACTCCAGCAGACCAGCACTGGCTCCTGTCCTGGTCTGATTGCTGCCCCAGGGTTACTAACAACTTCTCATGATCCTCATCACGTGTTAGTCCAGCAGCACTTGACACTGTTGAGATCATTCATTCCTTTCTTGAAACTGTACTCGCTTGGCTTCCATGACACCAGCATTGTCCAGCCTCTCTGCTTAACGGGCCCTTCCTCCTCTGCCCGTCCTTGCATGAGAAGTTTGTTCCTTGGCCCCTTTCCTCTTCCCTCTGAACTGCCACCTTGATCTCATCCACCATCATGACTTTATCAACCATTTGCTCTTGGAAACAGTGAATTCTGCACCTCCAGCCCTGGTATTTCTTTCGCATCACCTCCAGGCTGTGTGTCCAGCTGTCTGTCGGCTCCACCCTCAACACATGCCAAACCAAGCTTCTGCCCTCCCACCTCCTCGTACCCCTTCTGATTCACCCTCAGCTGAACTACTTTCAGCGCCTCCTCTGCTCTGCTTCTTCCTGACTTTGCTACTTTCTCTGCATCTAGCACACCCTTAACTCTGGTCCCTTAGCCTGCCATTCTCCTGCTTGTCCTTAACACCCAGCAGAGGTGTTCTCATTCTCTGGGCATTTTCCCCACTCTCAGTGCTTGGGTTTGGGTCCCACAGCACTTCACACTCACCTTGATGGTGGCCTTTGCCACACTCTTTAACGCTTTACTTGACCCTCTCTCCCACTGACCAGTCGTCTCTTCAGCAACTCAGGGGACAGTATGTCTGTCATCACTTTTTCTGCGTAAGTTCCATACAGACCCCGGCCATATGACTGAGCAAATGAACCTTCCACAGGCTGGTATATTCAAGGTCTTTTCTTCTTTTTCTCATACTCCCTTTTGCCCTTTTTATTGTTCCTGTCCTCACTCCTCCCTGGTGACTTCCTCCTGCCATCAGCCTGCTGCCTTTCACATGTGCTGATTCCTTAGGATTCTTTAATTTTGTCTTTTCCTTTGTACAATCATTTATTAGACTGTGACCACAAATTACTTTGAGGTTTGCCTTTTAAGTAGAGCAAAAATAGATAATTAAAGCAGATTTGTACTAGTGATTCCATAATTACCATAATGAATATGCATTCTGGGAGATACTACGTAATTATCAAAATCCTCGTATTTAAATAGATAAAATTAAATTTCAAATTGAAAACAGCAAATATTTTAAACAAAAGTGGGGTTGTTTGTTGTCACAAAGGAGGAAGTCCCCGTACAATTATCATCTTTTGTCACAGAGTGCTTCATGTTGGCGGGACCATCGTGCTGTTGCTTAGCGGAGACCACCTCAGGCGCCTTAAAGGTTGTGAAGAGAGCAGCGCCCCCTTGTATCCCAAGGGCAGCCGCACAGATGAACCCGGAAGTGAAGAGTGCTTGAATCCTGAAGAGAAAGCTGCTGTATCAGAGCCAGCATGGTCTTCATCTGAAGCCAGTAACCAGGAATGCTTGGACAGAATGCCACCCTTTGGCTCTTTGGTGCCAGTAGAATGCTACAAAGTTAGCCTGGGGAAACCAGATGCGTTCATATACAAATATAGGAAGTCGCACTCCCCTGGGCAGTAGCAGGTTTGCCGGGTTCAAGTCTTCGTTTGTCAGCTGTACAGCCTGGAAGACAGTGGTCTCTGGGATCTCGATAGTGCCAGAGGGTTCCAAGTAAACACACCTCAGTCCTCGCAAGTTCAGTAACATGTACACTATCAGAATTTTTGAAATATAGAAACTTTTATGTTTTGTTTTGGTATCAACTTGTTTTGATATTAAACTTGATTTTTTTGAACCTGTCATTTTCTTCTCCATTGGAATGAAAATAACTTACTTGCAATGCATTTTATATGTCCCATATTTTATAAAACATCAGTGGGAATAATAACCTTAAGAGTTAAGCCAGTATCCCCCAGCGTGACGGAAAACAAAACTTTACTTTTTTTTCTAAAAGTATTAATAAATCGTCACCTCACTGTTACTTAAATGCATTTCATGTGTTCAGTACTTGAAGAAACAGGAAGTCGATGAAAAATAGGATTTCATTTTTTTCAGTAGACTAATGTAGTGACTTAGCTTTGTGGCTACTTCAGTACCATCCAAACAACCTTTCCATGTTGGGGAAAATTCTCAAACTTGTTTTCCAGCTAGGGTGTGGCATGTGACTCAGGCCCAATGTCAGGGCCCACTGGTCAGTGTTGGGCGAGTGGACTATAACCTAACATGTGTTCATACAGTAAAAGTTTATTGCATACCTACTCCCTGCCAAGGCTTGGAGCTTGTCAGTGAACCAAACAGATCCCTGCCCTCATGAGACTGCAGTGGGAGTAATCTATTTGATAGGTTAAAAGATAAGTGAAGGGACATTGCAGGGGGAGAGTAAGACAGCGTAGTATGGGGAAGGATAGGAGAATGGGAACAGAAGTGCTTTGCATTCTTCTCAAATAGCTCTGGCTTCATTGAGAACGGAAGATCTGAGCAGATATTTAAGGACATGGAAGAGTGTTCCAGACACGTGGAAGAGCAGTTATAAAGGCTCTTTAGAGAAGCAAGTGTGTCTGCAGTAGAGTGAGAGGGGGAGGATGAGAGGTTAAAGGAAGTGAGTGACAGGTCAGGGGATGGGGACAAGTTAGACCACAGGACCTTGAAGACTGTTAGAAGACTTTGACTTTGACTCAAAAACCATTGTAGCATTTTGAACCGATAGCAATCTAATATACATTTTACAGGGTCATTGTGACCCTTTACTGTGAACCAGTTGTAGGGAGGCAGGGGTGGAAGTAGAGAAGCCAGCTGAGAGTTTTTTGCAATAATCCAGGCAAAAGAAAGTAGCTTTCCCCAAGGCAATAGCAGTAGTGGTGGCAAGAGGCTGCTGGATTCTGGATATATTTAGAAAGTAGAACCAGCAGGATCTGCTGATGTGTGGTATGATAGATGGAGAAGAGGCAGGAATGACTACAAGTTTTGGCCAAGCACCTGGAACAATGGAGTTCCCAGTCAGTGGGGCAGGGGAAGACTACCAGAGAGGCAGGCTTGGTGGGAGACATTAGAAGCTGACTTGCTCATTTTGACATGTCCATTAAACATCCAAATGGAGGTGTTGAGTAGGCAGTTGAATATACAGTCTGCAGGGTAAGCCGAAGGTCAGCTCTGAAGATATGCATTGGGGAATTTGCAGCATAAAGTTGCCATGAAACTGTATGGGATCACCAAAGGATTGAGTGAAGGACAGAAAGGAAGAGAAGCAGGGCTGAACCCTGGGTCCCTCCAACACTAAGAGGTCAAGAGAAAAGGAATCTTCAAGGGAGCCTGAGAAGGAACTTGTTTTCCTCCAGCCTCACTGGAGGAAAACAAGAACGGTTGCCTGGAAGGCAAATGAACAGAAATATGGTGCAAGGAGTGACCAACTATTAAGCACTGCTAAGCAGCCTAGTAAAAGAAAGACTGGAAATTGACCGTTGGATTTAGCAAAGAGGAGGTCATTAATAACCTTGACAGTGGGAGATTTGGTGGAGCAGAGAAGGAGTAAAATCAGACTGGACTGGGCTTCAGAGAAAAGGAAAAGAGCCAGAGGTAGCCACTATATGCAACTCTTCCAACTAGTTTTGCTGAAAAGGGAGCAAAGGTTGGAGGTAGTAGATAGAAGATGTGGAGTCAAGAGTTTTTTTTTTTTTTTTAAAGAGAAGTAGCAGCATGTTGTTTTTTTCTTTTTTTTCTTTTTCTTCTTTATGTTGAAGAGAATGTTCCAGGAAAGACGAAAAACTGATGAGCTAGGAAAAAGGATAAATAGTGGAGCCGGGTCCTTGAATAAGGCCATGGAATGCGGTCCACGCTTGGAGGAATTGGCTTTCAATAAGAGCATGAATAATTTCTCCATGGTAACAAGTGGGAAGAAGCATACAGGCATTTCTGCAATAACATGATAAAAGTGCTCCTGAACATTTTTTCATTCCCAAATTCATGCACTAAATATAAGAGAATTTATATGGGGAAAATAGTGTTGGGGCAGACCACTCCAAGCCTATCCAACCTTGCAAACTGCAAGCGAATGAAAAAGCCAATTAACATAGTTTTTTAAACTTTATATTCCTAATAAATAAGTGCTTCAGTAAGTAAAGGGTTCCACCTTTCCAAGGAAAGGGCAAAGACAGCGCGCTAGAGTTTGGCAGAAGGGTAGAAGCTGCTGAATTATACAACAAGCACTTCCAAGACAGAACTTTTGACCAAACTGCACCAAGACAAGGAAGGCGCCATAAGCCGGCGTTCTGTTAAGTACCTTACTCTTCAGTTTGTCCATCCAGCTCCTCCTGGGGGGTGGGGAGAGGATCCTTCACCTTCAGCTGCTCTTACCTGGTGGAGCAAAATATTAATGTGCTGGGTAAAAAAGTCACTTGTGATCCAACCCAATTTCCACATTACAGTGACATCATCACCTTGCTTAGCAATAATATGTGAGTGAATGCCCATTGCAGAAACAGGCAGTGAAGGAGAACAGACTGTATGGGGGAGCAGATGCTGGAAGGTGGGCGGATGTGATGGTGGAAGACTGGAAGTTCTCTTCAAACTGCTTCAGTTTTTCCCAGTGACAAAGCATGTGGTAATTTCCCCAGCTCCCCTCAGCAGTTAACCCCCCCAATGGCTTCAGAACCATGGGTTAAGGGCATCTGTTATTGGAGAGCTAAGGTCGCATACTCCCTAGGCTCCCCCTTCCTACCAAAAAGGCCAAACAAAAGCAATACTGGATCTTTGCAGGAACCACAGCTATTAGTGCTGCCTAGAAGAAGGGAACACAGACACTCTACGGAGTTCTTCAGCATCTGAAGGCAGCCTGGGTCAGCTACTTTGACTTATTTGCTTTTAATGGAGGCCTGGGCAGGAGAGGGCACTCCAGCTGGTCCAGGCCCACTGTAAGCAGCTCTGCATTTTGCCCTTATGATCCTGTGGTTTGATCCACCAAGAGAAAGTGGGTCCAGCCTGGCAGCACACACACACACACCCCATCAGGTGGGAGTGGTATATATTAGCACTGAGCGCTCGAGGCTGACGGGCTTCAGGAGCCACAGGGACCTTGGGCAGCCATGTGCCTCCTGCCCACTGCTCCCCTCCCTCACGGCCATGATCCCCCGAAGAATTCCAATGAGCAGCTTGCCACGGGGGGAAAAAAGTCAAATCTGATTTGCAGATCGCTCTGCCAGTTAAGCTGTCACCTGCTGGCATTTTCACCACTGTGGCATTTATTTCAGCCACACTTGGAGCCGAGGGACGGTGGGGAAAGGCAATTCCCAGGGAGCAGAACTGCGAGTGGTCCATGTCATATACCTAGAGGGAGAGATGGTCTGGGAGGCAGATGCCCATGTCATGGACAGTGGCTGCCAGTTCAAAAGGATGGTGAGCAACGTGAAAGGAGGTCTCAGGGGGAGGAATATGGATGGACTTCTCAGAACAGCGCCCCCCACCCCGCCCTGGGAGAATATCTCTGTCTTGACCACTGGAATGGTCAAGTATTCCCACCATGTACGAGGTTCTAAGCATGCAAGTGGCAGATTGCCTGCCCTGTGCCTTCCCCTTCCACCCTCACCCAATGGCCCCATGGACAAAGTGTCCATGGTTTCAGAGACAGAGATGATACATTGCCCCAACGAGGACTTCTCCCCGAGACTGATGTGCCTACTTCCACTGCTGATTAACTTTCAACTTGATATAATACCACGTCCTGGAGGGGAGTTGGAGTCGAGACGCTTTACTTGTAGAGAGGGCAATAATTCGAACTCACTGGAATATCTGCTCACTCTGGACTCGGATTCTCCGGACCAGCCATACTTTTCATGAACTTACTTGTCCATTCATTATCATATATTTCCCTGCAACAATGCTTCTTACCAGCGTTCAGTTACAGCCGTGTGAGTGAGACAACAGACCGAGGCTCACAGGATGTCTGGCCTTACCATCTACCCCACCTCCTGAAACAGAAGGCTTGATAGCAGGGTCGAGCTGTCTACTCAACGCTCAACTACTGTGTAGGCGGAGATGCCTCCCTGCAGGATGCTGGGTGTGCTATGAACCAGTGGCCAGTAGATGGTGCTCTTCCTCCCCAAGTCAGAATCGAGGGACCAAGGGGTGAAAGTAGGAGGGAGGCCTGCTACCGTATCCCAGGTGATTAAGCAGGCACCTTGATGGAATCAACAGAAGTACCTGGCCTCAGGAGTCAGCAGGGACAGAGGGCAGAACAGGGCTCAAAAAGCAATGGTGCATCTAACACATGGCATAAATGAATCTTTCCACAGAAAAGAAAATCATAGACATGGAGAACAGACATATGTTGCCAAGGGGAGAGGGAGGGAGTGGGAGGGACTGGGAATTTGGGGTTAATAGATGCAAACTATAGTCTTTGGAATGGATAAGCAATGGGATCCTGCTGTATAGCACTGGGCACTATGTCTGGTCACTTATGATGAAGCATGATAACGTGAGAAATAATGTATACATGTATGTGTGACTGGGTCAGCTTGCTGTGCAGTGGAAAACTGACAGAACACTGTATAATGGAAAAAATAAAAATCATTATAAAATGAAAAAAAAAGCAATGGTACAAACTGGTGTCATGTGGAAGTCCTGTCACATAAGTTGATGGTGTTCTTTGTTGTACAGCCACCCAGACTAATCTTGAACACATTCATATATATATTTATGAATTAGGGCCACACCTGCGGCATATGGGAGTTCCCAGGCTAGGGGTCAAATCGGAGCTGTAGCTGCTGGGCTACACCACAGCCACAGCAACGCCAGATCCCTAACCCACTGAGCGGGGCCAGGGATCGAACCCGCATCCTCATGGACACTATGTCAGGTTCTTAACCCAACTGAGCCACAATAGGAACTCCCACCTTCATCCATTTTAAATGAACTCCTTTTCTGTTAAACTACCTACAGCAGATTCCGTCACTTGCAGCCGGGACCCCTGTCCCACTTCTGCTCTGCAGGTGCTGACCTCTCGTTCTTGGGGGATGCTCTCAGCTGCTTTGCATTCTTTTGCCATATTCTCCAGGTCTCAATTTTATATTCTTTGCCATCCCCCACCCAAAATTACTTTTAGTGTTTTGGCCTCTCAAAGATGTTGAACAATACAGTCTTTTCGTTCTGGGCCTAAGCCTTACTTGAATCCTTAGGAGGAAAAAAAAGAGAAATGTGTGAAGGCGCACATCTTTGTGTGTGTAACCAAGATGCAGCAAATGGCAGGTAGAAAATGTGTTTCTTCGTGGACTTGAATGACAGTGGTGGATGCTGTACAAGGCAGTGGTTCTAACCAGTTTAGCGTACTTGGCAGAAATAAATCGTGGTTTCAGTGTCTGCTAGAATAATTTTAATATCAAATGCACAGATGATAAAGCTTTTTTGAGAGTTTTCCAAAAACTAAGGCTGTCGTCTAGTTGGAGGATTCTATAGTATTTTCCCCCTTTGGCACGGGGTGTGGCCTCCCAAGAACAGTTAATATTTCTTGAATTAAATTAAACTGGCTCTTTTAAAATGGAACAAATGGATGCCTATGGAGGACAGTGAAGCAAAGGGACCCTCAGACAGCCATGCGAGAGACACAGCCGTCAGGATGATACCTACTTTCTACATAACCTGGAAAACTAAGTCTCCCAGGGACTCAACGTATATTGATTTTTTAAGAGGAACCACTCTCTTGGATATCAGGTAAATAGGAGTGTTCAAGGAGCTGTGCTGTGAGACGCCAAGGTCTTCACTGAGAAATCCTGGTAATAAAGAAATCTTAAGTGAGTCTTTTCATGCATATTATGCAAACACTACGTATTTTCCCATCGTGTTTATAGCCTTTTCAGTTCTCATATTCTTTGGCTCACTCATTAGCTCCTTTATTCATTCAGCCACCAAGCATTTCTGAGTGCCTGTTGCACGTCAGGCTCTGGGTTTGCTCCTTGGTAAACCGGCCTTGCCTGAAATGCTGCCGTGACAGCCTTCTAGAAGGAGAGGTGGGCGGGGAGCAGGACGGTGCCAGCCAGAGCCTGCAGGTACGACAGATGGGATTATCTCTGACCCCTGGAAACAGAGGGATAAAACCACTCTTTGAAAAAGCTCCACAGAGAGAGATGAACAGAGTCCAGGAAAATATCTGAGAGTGAAAATAATGGATTTCTGGGGAGTTTTAAAAAACAACTGAAAACACGCGTAGGTGGGGTTAGTTTCGTCTTTTCGTTACACTCTGTGAATTTATGATGGTCAAGAGAATCAAGAATTTGAAGTATAATGTTGCCATCTGAATGCCATAATCAATACTGTCAGTTTTCATCGAGGTCTTTCACTTGCCTTCTCAAGTGTATAACAAAGGAGACCAATTACACCTGCTCCCTGCCCAGCCCCCCCTTACATTTTCTCTGCCATTGAGTGGTCATCCTTTGGAGGCTCCTGCCTTTGCTGTGTCTACACTGTTTGAGACTGAGTTCACCTTGGGACAGTGGGCATATTAACCATGTGTCCTGCCGGGGCCCCCAAAGGCCCAGCCCTGGCCTCTGGATATCAACATGAGAAGCAAAGAAAACAAATTCACTGCGCCAGAGGGTTTTCAGTTTTGCTTTTACGTACATCAGCTGATATTCCTCTCTTGCTCAAAACCCTCCAGTGATTTTCTTCCGTCCTTAGAATAAAACCCAATGCCTTGCTCCAGCCTCGGTACCCACCTGGCGCCCTCTCTGATACACTTCCTTTCATTCTGGCCCCTTGCTGACCCTGGAAGGCGCAAAGCTCAGTCCCATCTCAGGCCTCTGGACTTGCTGGTCAGCCGCCCTGGACATTTCCATATACGCCTGCACTGCTCTGGCACTCCGCTCAAGCACGTCCCCTCGTGAGCCAGGCCACCCTTGGCCTCACTACCAGAATCAGCCACCACCTCACCCTTCACTATCTAGTCTCCCGGCCGTTTCTCCAGTTCTCTTCACACGCCCAACATGTCTGCTTGCTGGCCGTCTCCCACCATTGCAGTGGCAGCTCCTTAGAGGCAGGGCCCTCGTTGATTTGCTCTCCGTTTATCTTCTGTACTGTAGTCAGTCTCAGGCACATATTAGGCACTCGATATAGATTTGGTAAAGGAAGGACCACGTGAAACTTCCTTTCCGAGGTCACATTTGCAAACCAGATGAACAAAGCCAGAAAGGCCCTGAAGGCTAGACCAAGCCTCCCCTCACTCTGACCAAATCCACAAACTCCAATGGCACAGAGGAAAAAAGTAAAAAAAAAAAAAAAAAAAAAAAAAAAAGGGAATTCAACTTTTATTCCTGAAGGAAAAATCCCACCCCCCCCTTTTTTTTCCCCTTTATGACATTAGAACGTATGGATTCATGCAGCACAGAACCAGCTGCTCAATCTTTACAAGGTAAAAGCTTGACATTTTCTGTGACACCCTTCTTGATTATGTAGGCGTATCACAGACCCGCAGGCGGGTTGCTTTTAAAAATAATGAAATTGTACTATATTTCACCTTAACCCATTGCATTCTTCGCTCACCAGGCTCCCCACAGTAACTGACTTTTTTTTTTTGACAAGGATGTGAGAAGAGGCCATCGGTGTGGCCCGCGCTTCATGGCTTCAGATGACTCTGAGCCCCTCAGACCACCTCACTCCAGCTCCCTCTCATCCTCCCCTCACCCTCACTTCAAGTCTCTGGGAAAACCATTCCCTACTCCTGTGAACACTCGCTAAACTGTTACTTTATTTGGAAAATTCTTTGTTTAAGAACTGGCTCATCCTTTGAATCAATACTGCATTAATCACTGGTGTTATCTCCCCCAGAATACCTTTCACACTTGGTTTAGTTTTAATTCCTGAGTCCATTTTACCTGAGAAACATTTTGGCACGATAGCTATTTCCTCTAGTCACAGCAGAGGTGCAGAAAGCAGAGGCTGAGGCACCATCGACAGGGTTGCAGGAATACAGACACTCACTTGTCAGCCTCAAAACCTAGTTAGCTCATCTGCTGGGGCGGGGTGGGGGGTGTTTAGATGGCTCGCCAGAAACTGGCCGAGAGATTTGGATTAATGTTCAGAGACTTGGCTGCCCCTGTTATCAACATGGGTGACAGCGAGGCCGTTCATATTCCTCTTAAGTCTGCCTTGGGGCCTCTGGTTTGGTTTTGAAGTCACCGCAGAGCCACCAGCCTCGCCAAGAGAAAATACAAAACGAAGTACTCTCCTCGAGTCCTGACAAAAAAAAAAACTTGGAAGATCTTTGACACAGCATCAGATGGCTTTATTTTATGGTCTGTGTAATTTACACGCTCTATTTTCAAAATTAGCTCCCATTCAACTTGGATAAATAAAAGTGTCTAGAAGTAGTCAGAGTATTTCCTGGGCTTCTTAAAGGTGTGGTTATCTGCCAACATCCCTGGAGAGCACATCAGTTTGTGGATGTGGCCAGAGGGTCAGAAAAGATGACTGACTCTCAGGACCACAAGCAAGACAGTCACGAAACAAGGACAAAAATTCACGAGTCTCTCAGTTCATATACCGTTTCAAACCATACAGCCTCCTTCATGAATAATGACTTTCACTTGATAATTTTCGGAAAGCCATCGGAAATGCTTTCAGAGGACCAAGGAAAGAGGACCTCTCCACTTAAATATTAATCTTTCAGCTTCCCTGGCGACATGAGAATTTCTCAAAGTGTCCTGTGAGGGGAGTGCCAAGAAGGTAATTAAAATTGCTGTCATACCTTTAGGCTACTGCAAAGTTCAGGTCACTGAACGTAAGGAGAGGTTCTCAGCTTACAAAAATAGGTCTGGCATTCTTTGCAGAATTACAAAGGGCAGTGCCTGCTCTGGTTTCAAAATGGAGCATCTTGATTAAAAACTGCAGAGGAATAACTTCCAGGGGGAATCTTTGCGGGGGCGGGGAGGGAGGCAGGGGAGCGGTGAATCTATAGAGATGTTTATACTTTTGAAAAATAAGCTCAGAGAGTTTATTTGAGGTTAAAAGTACACAAACTGGTGTTTGTGCTGGGAGTGAGCAGGCCAGAATCCAGACTTTAGCTCTGCCACTTGGTACCTTAGGGAGGCTCAGTTTCTCCACCTAATAAAGTAGGGGCTATAAAGTCAAGAGAAGGTTTGGAAAAAGCGTGGCCTGGAAGAGTCCCTGAGGAAACCCAGATAGTCCCTTTGGTGTCTCATCAATGTCAGGAGAATGGGAGAGGGCTTGAGAATCATAGCTTTCTCATTTACTTCTTATTTATATCTAACAGTTACAAGAAAAAGGAAACCCAGGAAAGATAGAAACAGGCCTCCAGAACCATCCTCTTAGAATCAACTGGTTTGCAAGTGGGAAGTGGTTTTTGTTTTTGTTTTTTTGAGCAACCAATAGAAGCCAGAACAAGTACAAACTGGGGCTTAGTGAGAGATGAGGAAACCACCAATTATGCAGCTGTCTGAGTCCCTTTTGGCTCCTGGGCTTAACAGCTTCACCCGGTGTGATGGACTGTGATGTGTTTCCTGTGTGGGGAATAAATTTCAAGCCCACTGATGCCACAGCCGAGTGACGCTGGGTTTAGGTGTGGCCAGATTTCTAAAGAAAGTATTTAGGGGCTCAACACAGTCAAACCTGACAGTCAAAGACATGGGGATAAAAATAAAAGGAGTTTTATGATTCAAAAACTAAACATCCTGAGTGTGACAACTGTCTGTGATTGTGAGAGACCCATTGTGTTCTGGGGGAACTGTCAGTGGTGTCCCAGGCCCTTCTTCCCTGGACCTAATGGAGCCTCCACAAACCTCTGCTCCAGCAAGGCTTCCGTGCATTTTCCAGAATCCCCAGAGGACGTCCTCCATATCAATGCGGTATTGAGGGAATTATCTCTATGGTCCTGTGTAAACTTAGAAAATTTCCTAAAGAGCCTGAGGGTACCATTCAACCATCCTCACAACCCGTGTTCAAGGTGGTGGCATATATCGCATGGGTCTTGCCCATCCAGAATGAGCAGGTGATGGGGCAGTGGTCTGTGCATTTTGTGAATGTCAGTAGTGCCAGCCCTAATACATGATGGAAACTTAACAAAAGCAGGCCAATAGCCTATCAGGGGAGAGTTAATCTGGGGGCGGCCAGTGTTGACATCTGCCTTTCCCATTCACGGGCAATCGATACATCCATTCCTCTGTGGCTGGACTGAAATCTTCCCAGTCACCATGAACTGGTAAAGTTCATACTCACACTAGATTCTATTTGCCAACCCTTCTAGAGGCAGCTTCTGGAGACCAACTTAGAAACCAAAGAGGACAAAGATGACCATTGGATCAATTAGAGAGAAGGTGCTTTGGGGCCACTGGACCATAATTTCAACTACAGCTTTTCAATCCTGGGCTCCATTCAGTAAAGGATGTATCCTAACCGAGGTGCCATCCTAGGAGACACTGGGTTTGCCATAAAACTTTCTATTATTTCCTTTTTTCAAATTATGGCATCCCCTTTTTGATACAAGATCCACAGTCTCCTTAGTAAATAACCTAACCCTAAAATGACTTAGTTGTTAGCCTTGATCATGTCTCTTCTTTTTCTCCCCTCCATCCAATTTACCAGCATATCTGATCAATTCCATCTCTAAAATATAGCTGCCCACTTCTGCCTTCATCAGTATATTCATGGCCACCGTTGTGTCTCCTGGCCTCTAGCAATACGCCCCCACTTCAATGGGTTTCACCCCCTTCAGTCTTGCCTTCTTTCAATCCATTCTCCATATGGCAGCAACACTGACTTTGTTAAAGTAGAAATCAGATCCCATTGTTGTCCTTTAACTACTGCCATTGCTTTCCACTGCCAGAAAACCCTTATGGTGGCCAGCAAGACTCAGCCTATCTTGGGAATCTCACCTATTACACTGCCCACTTGCTGTCATCACTCTACCCATAGACTTCTCTCGGTTCCTGTCTGCAGAGAGGCCCTGACAAAAGTCATGTGCAGCCCAAGGACTTACACAGAGCAGGCAGTAATTTACAGAACATGCTGACGAAAAAAAAATACAGGAAATAAAGACAGAAAAGAATCTTATTTTTTAGCCAACCAGTTTGTCTTTCTCTTATGGGTGCTATAAGAATACCTATTCTCTTAGGTTGTAGAACAAGTAGAAGCCTTGATTTGAAGGTTGGCAAAATACAGTTTTCAATATAAAAAAGAAATATATTGGATAGCCGAGTTCCCAGGATGCAGTGGGGGCGCCCTGAGCATCCTCAAGCATCTGTGGTGGTCCTGCAGCAAGGAGAACTTCTGGTCCAAGGACAGGGCCCCAGGGAAATTCAAATAATCCAATTTAAAAGAGTTCTTGGTCAGCATAGCTATTTGCATTCAAAGGAAATCATTTTTGAAGCATTCCTTTCAGAACTCCAATTAGAGATTTGAAACATTATCAGCACAAAAATGGTAAAGCTTTAAATTGAGGTGTAGAACCATATTGAGGTTACTAACTTAATATTGTCTGAACCATCAAATGTTCCATGGTACTTAGTTCATAACACATTTCAAGTTATATCTGGGTTAGTTTAGGTTAATAGTCCTTTTATTCTAATGAGACTTCCTTGCTTGCCAAGCTATATTCTCATTCCATTTAGCCTATTAGGTGACTGTCTGTTTTTTTTTTTTTTTTTTTTATGGGTTCCCTAGAATTGATGCTAAGGGAGTTAGTTCTGTCCAGGAAAGAGGAGAGTTTGTCTTTGTGACTCAGAATTCATGCATTTATTCCCCAAAGATTTATGAGCACCTACTGGGTTCCAGGGCTATACACTGGAGACAAAACTTGACCAAGACATAGTTTATACACCTTGCAAGAGTCTACAGTCCAGTGAGGGGTGATTGGCATGTGCAGTGTAACTGGGAAGGAAAGGGGTTAAAGCAGCATGGTGTGCTCAAAGCTGGTTTCCAGGAGCTCGAAGCTGTGTTGAAGCTGAGACCCAAGGAAAGGTCAGCGTAAGCCAGTAAGGGCATGAGTGGGTGTCCCTAGCACGGAGGAAACAGTATCAGCAGCAGCCCAGATGTGCTGGCCTCCACTGGGTGGGTTACCTTGACCTAGTGACCTCCTGAGTCTCCAGGATCCCAGGTCCCTCCCCGGCCTTAGCTCAGGTAACCTTCAGAATCAGGTTCCTTAGCTCAGGCGACCAAAACTTACTTGCATGTGCACTTTTGTCAGATTTAAGGTTCAAATGGGAGACCTTCCAGAGGCAAACTCACCCCTTCCCCACACAAAAGTTAATAATGTACTTTGATATCACTGAGGATAGATTCAAACGAGAATGACATGAAGTGGAATGCACAGCCAATGAAAATGCAGTTCAAATGAAACATTTTAATAACTGTGTTGAATTACCTTAATCCTGGATTTCTGAAATCATGTGGGGCTCGAAAGGGTGACTTTGATTTTTTTACTCGTACTTCACAGCATTTTGCTAGAATAGGCTTCACAAGGGCAAGAACCTCTGTCTGTTTTGCTTCATTCATGTTCCCCAAGTGCTTAGAACCCTATTAAGCACGTTGTAGGAATTCAATAAATATTTGTGGAAAGATACAGTGACTTTTACAGAGAAATTATGTTCTATGTAAGTCTCCTACCTCCTGGACTCTTGATTATTAAGGATCCATGGTGCTACAAAGGAGGGGGTGGGGTTCCCTTGGAATGGCAGTGATGGTTCTAACACTGCGAATAAACCAAGGACAACATTGTTTAAAGAAGGAGCATGCAGGGCCTGTGGTTATCTCATCAAGGTCTGGAGTAAATGTCTCTTTTTTTTTTCTTTTTAGGGCCACACCTGCAGCCTATGGAAGTTCCCAGGCCAGGAGCTGAATCGCCGCTGCAGCCATCAGCCTGCACCAGAGCCACAGCAACATGGGATCTGAGCTGAGTCTGCGACCTACACCAGAGCTCGTGGCAACACCGGATCCCCAAATCACTGAGCACGGCCAGGGATCAAACCAGAATCCTCATGGATACTAGCTGGGTTCATTACTCCTGAGCCACGACGGTTACTCCCTGTAAATCCACTTTCTATTCAAGGCCCCTTCATGCAGGACTAAGGGGAATTTGCCCTCAGTCATTACTGGGGACACACATACCCCGATGTGCCAATGTCCCCAGACCTTCCAAGGATCACACTGGCTACCAATGAGAGGTCCATGGTTTCAAGGCCTGGTCTCTCCCAGTCATTGATTCTGCTGCTCTGAACCACGACCGGGGCAGGAAAGCCATAGCACCGAGGCCCAGTATCCCTGGACACCACCTAGAGCCATTCTCCCCGAGGCCCTGACAACCTCAGGGTACATGGACCCGGCTAATCCTGGGACTGCTGTCCTTTTCTCTGCCAGTCTCTGGGATGCCCTTGGGCACTTCCGGCCCACAAAGTCACATCTCTGCCCTACCCTCCTTTCTGGATCCACTGCATCCTCGCTTCAAGGGGCTCAGCTCCCTCTGCTTTCTGCCCTGACCAAAAAAAAAAACAAACAAACAAACCCAAAAACTAAGGCACCGCTGCCCTCCCCCCAAAAAAACCCACAACAGTGTGACTACAGGCATGCAGCTAGAAGTGGGTCAGAGACAACCTAGAAAGAGTAAACAAATGGTCACAATTAATTCTTCTGCCCGTGCAGTACCATGCGGCCACTTTAACCACTCTCCATTCGCAAGCCAATTAAGAAAACACCCCTAAGAGAAGCCTATGGGTGGGTGGGGGGGCAAGCTTTGGCAACATTTGCTCACACTCCGTGACAGTAAACAGAAAGCCAGGAATCTCGCTCCAAGCTCACTTGGCCTGAAAGACAAGGAAGCTCTGTTCTCGCCCAAAACACGTTTGCATCCGAAGTGAAGTCCCCTGGCTTCTGGGTAAATCTTTCTGGCGTGTGAACCCTTCAACCTTCTGTCACTCCGTGGCTTTCTTCCATTCACACCTCAAACCCCTAGGAAGCTTCTCAGAAACTTCAAAAGTCACTCGCTCAGACACTGCTCTAGTGGTTGGAATATAAATGTTCAAGAGTCTTGACATCTTCTATGGGGCTCTTTAAAGAAAACTTCAAAGAAATACCTCCCCTGCTTTGAAATTTCCCCACGTAAGTAATAAATTGAAAATAAATGCCCCTTTCTCTGTGTCTCTGATCTCATCCAGGGGGACGAGTTTATTAAACAGGCCTGAGAGATTGCCAGGGTATATAACCCCAGGCCTTGGTGAGAGCATCTAACTTCTGAAAGGCTTACGTGACAATATATGGACACTGTCACCTAGAAAGCAGGCTTGATTGGGGGTTGGCGGTAGGTAGATTGAGTACCCTTATCCTTTTACAAGTACCAAGTCAGGTTTTACAATGAAGGAGGAAGAAAAGCGTCTTTTAAGAAATTAAATCTGAAACACGGTTGTGTCTTCCCTATTTTACAGAGCAAATTTCTCACACGTTGTGTGCAGAATACAGGATACTGTTGGTGTTAAAAGAAGGAAAAGCTTAGAAGTTAGCTTGTGCCCAGTCTTCCATGTATAGATAAGGAAACACCATGGAAGGGTTTGTAATTTCACCCTATACCACACAGAGAAAAACACGAGGCAAAAGCTCCGAGTCTGCCCCTTGGCTTTGTCATCAGCAAAATGGAATAAGACTACCTACTTGTATGGTCAGGCCACTCAAGACGGCTTGTTCTCTTGGGCGTTGTACATCCCCTGTGCAACCAGCCTGTGCTTCCCCTACACCCTGCTCACACTGAAGTGCTTGCCTCCTGCCCCAGCTAATGATGGTGCTAAGCCTTAAGCCTGAATGGCTCCACCTGCTAGTTTATTAAGGGGCAGCACCTGCCCTCGTGATAGTCGTTGACCTCATGGGTAGTGAGGGATGTGCCTAGGTTGCTGGCTTCCCTGGTAACTGATGAACCGACCTGATGTCAATTCCTCCTAAAAGCGGTAGCCTCCTTCTCCCCCAGGTAGGAAGCTGCTGCCAGGTTCAGTCTGCCGTCCACGCTGGGGTGTTGCTCCAGGACCTTTTGCTTCCGTCGCGTGAGATCGCCTGTCCAATAAACCGTGGCTGTCTCTGTTGCTGTATCCAGGCTTCAGTCTCAAGGCTTGCAGGCCTGTGGAGGGCAGCCCAGCAGTACCTCATAGAGCTTTTGAGAGGATTAAATGAAATTATATGTGGAACAAACGTACCCCAGTTACTGGCACAGAGTGAGTGCTAAGTGTTAGGGACTCAGGAGATCACTGCAGCTCTGGCCCAGTACAATCCCAGCTCCACATAAGAATCAAAATATCGGAGATAATTTTTTTCAGAAACACTCAAGCTCAGGCCCAGCTGCAGACATTTTGAATCAACTGATCTTGGGCGGGGCCCAGTTTAGGTACAGTTGAAGAATTAACCAGGTGATTCCAACGCGCAGCCAAGGTCAAAACCCAGGTTCAAGGATAAGGCCTGAGACATGAGTCCTTATCATTGGCTAACACCAGGCAGAACAGAGAGGAAGAGTGAGAGAAGAAAACTCAAAGTACTATGGAAAGGTTTGAAAATAAGTTTGGAAAACGACATATTTTGTCAACGGCAAGTGTGTGGCTGCTACAAAGGATCAATAAAAAAAGACTAACTTAACAGAGGCCTGATGAGAGCTATTAAAACAACAGTGTTCCCACCCATCCGAATGGCTAGGGAGAACTATTGCCACAGCCGAAAGAGAGGAAAACACACCCAGGTTAACAAGAGAGCAGTCATTTAATGCAGAAATCCAGTGAACATAAAGAGACGGGGTGAACGACAGACAGGACTTCAAATACTGCATAGTATTACAGATTAGCTCTTCCACGGTTTCTCTTATGATTTTTGAGGCCAGCACAAAGACGGAAAAAAAAACTTCAATTAAAAATAAATAAGGCAAGAGAAGACTCTTCCCGTGACAAGGAACATCCACAAATAATGCACAAATACTTGGTGCTGACACAACAAGACACCATTAGGACAAGTTCTGAAGGTGCCGCATTAAAATTTAACAAGCACGGTCCAATGACAAGAAAATGATACTCGCTTTGTTGTGAATCCTTTTGCAAATAGAAATGACTCTCGGGTAATTGTTATATACAAACTTTCTGAAATAAATGGCAATCATACAAATTTTTCCACTGTGGTCCCCTCTTGTTCCAAACTCAGAAATGCTCCATGGCACCGCTCCCCACGCCTCACAGTCAAAGCATGAATAGTCATTAAAGCACTTGAATCCGCTGTAGTTTCATCCTTGGAAAGGTATGGAGGTTTTGCAGGACTTGATATCAGTCATCCAGAAGGGGCTGGCAGGCAACGGGCTGGAATGACCGTTTTTGGTCTATGACAAAAAGACCGTTTTTGTGCTTACGATGCTGACTCGAACTCTGCTCTGTCCCCTTCGAGAGTGGTCTGCACCGTGGACGGGCCACTGAGCAGTGAACCTGAGTGTGGTCAGTCATACCGTGGAGTCCCTGCCAGACTTTAGGTGTGCAATCTTGGTCCGGCTAATCAGTGGGTAAGCGATGCAGAGACCTCCAGCTGTCACAATAAAGCCTAAACTGCACCAGGCACAAAAGATAGACCAGCTGTAGCCATGTTCCACATCATCAGGCAGGCTATAAATTAGCTTCGGGAGCCGGTTCAAATCATAGGAGATGCTGGCAGCGTAAGTGCAGAGGGAAATGGTGCAAAATATTCCTATAAATAATACAAAGAGAGCAGAGCCATCGGTTACAGTTTTGCCTGCTACAAGGCAAATGCCAGACAGGCCTTTGTGAAAATCAAATCAACAGATGAGACCATCAGTCCAAATTAATAAAGGGCCCACAATTCTTTCACTTGAGTTACTTCATGCAATAAACATTGGCAAAAACCTTTATGTGCCAGACTGTATGGTAGGTTCTGGAGATATAGGAGTGGAAAAAAAAAAAAAAGGTAAATTCTGAAACTTGACTTATTTAAAATTACCTCATTTAAAGGACATGCAAATTTGAATTCAGTTTTTTATCCTTAAAAACGACTTAGTAAAACTTTTAATTATTTTAAGGAGAAATATCTCATAATCAAACATAATACAGATGATTTTCATTTCCCTTTGTTTTATACCTGAGTTGACACGTTTTTTAGACTGTTGCAATCATTATACTGTCTTCATTTTCCAATTACCATTATCATTAGTATTTATCATATTGCCTGTGAATAAGATCTAAAATGAATTTTTACAAGGTTTTTAAGGCACAGAGCCTGGCACATTCTAAGGCCTCAAAAATCTTTTTTTTTTTTAATGAATGAATAAAAGACTTTAACATAAATTCAATCCAGGAAGTTGGACTTGATGTAAAATAGCTGACAGCATATATTTCAAGGAGCTCATATAATTCAACCACTCAGAATGCAGGTAATTTGGGTGGCATAAGAAAACGGACAAACCCAAAATATTACCTTTTTTTTTCTACCAACACGTTACGTACAATTGCCCTTTCAGAACACTAAAATCGGGATTCTGATGAAAATGCTTCAAAAGCCCCAAACACAGGACTTTTACTACCCTAGGATGTAGATACTACTGCTGCACCACAGCAGACTGCCAGGGGTGCTCCTTTCCGGTAGCAATGGGGTCACCACGAGGCAGTTGCTGAGCTGAAGGGGGTGATGCATACAAAAACTAGCCCCAGTCAAGCATCCGCTCAAGTATGGGAGTGTTCAGTTCTGTTCCAGGTCCTACACGTCTCTTTTTCATTCTTTGGTTTATCCCTGTGCAGTAATGGAGGTTACATTGGCTGGAAAATTGCTTCGGTAACCCTAGGGTTCTATGCAGCACCTCCAGAGGAAACAGATGAGATTTGGGGACTGAGAGGCTTAAAAGTAACACCGCCCCCCACCCCCAGTACCACCTCTTTTTAATAGTGCTGTGGAGACCAGAAACACTAGCGGAAAAAACAAACTCAGAGCAGACAGAAACGGCCATTTTTCAAGTGCTAGAATTCTGCCTGCACTCAAATACATAAAGGCACAGTGCCTAAATCCTTTTCCAAATGTGCATTTAGAGAAGAAATGTTTTAAATTAAAAGGATGCTTGATCTGAGGTGATGCGCCACCTCCTAATCTTTGCCCAAGTCTATTTTAGACTCTAAAGTGATTCTGTTTTTCTAAAAGGATGAAATCTTGTCTTCTGACTTCTGGCTGCAGATTATTACGGTAAACATATCACTTTCTGAATTCTCCAAAGAAAGAGCATGATGGAAATAATTCCTTCGTATAGGAATGGTCCAGTCAGAAACAGAATACTCATGTTTTTTTCAGACCATGTGAAGAGCGAATGTCCTTACATCTCCACGAATGTTTTCACAGGCACCTAAACAAAGACAGCGTTTGTATATAACAAGGTCCTTTTAATGAATGCTGATAATGGAACAATGAAGGAAGTTAGAAAAATTTGATCTCTGGAGTATCCACAGGTAAACTAGAATAATAGAACAATGACTTCTTTAAAGGAAAAACAACTCTATTCTGCATTTAAATGACTGCACGGTTGAATATCTAAAAGTGAGGTTTTTTTACAAGTATATGGTTGTATTTTCTTTTACCTTTTTCTTTCTTTCTTTCTTTCTTTTTTTTTTTGCTTTCTAGGGCCACACCTGAAAGGTTTCTAGGGAACACCATATGTAAGTTCCTAGGCCGGAGGTCAAATTGGAGCTACAGCTGCCAGCCTACACCACAGCCACAGCAATGTGGGAATCGAGCCAGGTCCAAGACCTACACCACAGCTCAATGCAATGCTAGATCCTTAACCCACTGAGTGAGGCCAGGGATTGAACCTGCATCCTCATGGATACTAGTCAGATTCGTTTCTACTGCGTCACAATGAGAACTCCCTCTGAGTACATAGTTTTAAAAACCTCTGAAAGCTTGAGTTCCAGCTAAGACTTTAAGCATCCTTTGATGTCCCAACGCATTGGGCTGGGATGCAGGGAAAACATATTCTGGTCCCCAGCTCTGCTACTAGTCACTATGTGACTCTGACATGACCTAACCTCTCTTGAGCTTCCTCTAGGGAAAGGAATGGGGGAGTTGGTTCCTGAAGTCTCTTGCAGTGTCAAATTGCTGTGACTCTAAAATTGGGCACAGAACACGAACATTTCCCCAAATTTCCTAGCAAATCTAGTACTCAGTATTAGGCAGCTAAATAAAAAATTGAATGTCATGGGTTTTTCTTTCTACATGTACTCCTTTGGATTTTATACTCAATGTTGATTTTATTAGCACCTCTCCCCTGCCAACTCCATAAAATTGCTTTTGGTGAAATGAATTTCAGCATAACCACCGCCAGTTCATACTCAATAGAAAAAGATTATAAGGGATAACCTACCCTGAGGGCTTAACCTCAGGATGACTTTCTCTGCCCTGAGTGTCAAGAGCACTTGTGCTTCCCCAGGACACTTGGTTCGTGCTTACCTCATTGACACTGTGAATGATGTCACTAATAAAATGGCTTTATTTAACCTCGTTTGCCAGAGAGCTGAAATGCCCCAAAGTGAAATTAATGGCCCACCAGGGGCAGAAATCAGGGACTTCATGGCAGGCTTTTAGGCTGCTAATCTCACCCTTGGATCTATCTTGCCTTGCACACCTGATTGCTTGTCTTATCTGTATCCCTTATTTGTGTTTACCTTGAAATAGTATATACATCTTTGTGATGCAAGTTCTTTTTAGAAAAGGACATCATCAAACCTTGATGCAAATCTGCTGTATTTCCTGCTGTCTTTACTCATTCAGCTGACAAGGGTGGAGGAGGTCACATAAGCCCTGTCTGCCCCTCCCCCCTCCCACAAATGTCCCAAGGCTGATCTTCGAGTGACATTTTTTTTCTTCCTCCAAGATGCTCTTGAAGTGGTTCCGAGCGAGAGAAAAGCAAAGATGAACAAAAGAACATATCGAAAGAATTTCCCCCTTCCAGACCCTCACATCTCTAAGGAAGCTGGCAAATACAGCTGTCACAGCTGTTACTAGTAGGATGGGCAGGACTGTTTCTGATTATTACAAAAAAATGTTCGGAGAGGAGACAAAGCATTGTTTCCAGTGTCGACAACAAGTTTTTGGTAAAAGAGGCCTAACCCATTCAAGATATTTTTTAAAGGGGGAAAATCTTCCAAGACATCAAGGGAAAAAAAAATGTTGTTTAAAAGATGAAAGTATCTTTGCTGTTGCTGGATCAGTAGTCTTAGGTCAATTTTGATCCTGTAGAATTCTATTGTGGTTCCGTATGCACGTTTTAACAGCTCCTCATGTCTTAGTTTTCTCAGGCTGCCATAACAACAAAGTCACGCAGATTGGGAGGCTGCAACCACAGAAATTTATTTTCGCACGGTTCTGGAGGCTAGAAGTCTGAGATGGAGATCTTGGCAGGGTTGGTTTCTTCCAAGGCCTTTCTCCTTGGCTTAAAGTTGGTGATGGGGAGTTCCCGTCGTGGCGCAGTGGTTAACGAATCCGACTAGGAACCATGAGGTTGCGGGTTCGATCCCTGGCCTTGCTCAGTGGGTTAACGATCCGGCGTTGCC
>PVHT021183518.1:23562326-23618879 GCA_004024745.2 Catagonus wagneri | reverse complement strand
AAAAAAAAAAAAAAAAAAAAAGTTGGTGATGATCTTCTCCCTGCACCTTCGCAGTCTTCCCTCTAAAATTATCTGTGTCCAGATTTCCTCTTTATAAGGACACCAGTCCTATTGGTTTAGGGCCCACCTTAATGTTATTTAATGTTACTCAAGAATTATTTATCAGGTGTCTACTATGTTCCAGGCTCAATTCTGATTATCCAAGAGGTAGCTGAGTTTACTGAGTTCTGGGTGGTCACGGCCATCACTGGCTTGAGACTTTTGGTGATCAGGAACCCCAAGTGTTCTTTCTACTCACTTTCCGGCCAGTATCTCAGGGAAAAGGTGTAGAGACCTCCTGGATTTCCTCTGAGTTCCCCATAGTCTAACAGCGCTCAGACAGGGAGTCCACAAAACCTGCTGAACAAATCTGAGTTCTGCGTTACAGGGAGTTCTACACAGCTAAGAACCAGTTCATCCCAAATTGCTTCCTGTAGGATTTACCCAGATAGCAGGTTACTTCAGCTAAGGTTGCATTTTTTGTCAGCAGCAATCTAGTTAATGCAAGATATGTGAGGGCATGCAAAGATGAGCTTCTAGCCTTACATTCCAAAAGTTTAAAGTCTAGGAGTCCTTCCTGAAAAATCCATGAGGAGAGATGTCACCTCTCGTCCCTTCTTCTCTTAGGCTTTTCCTTCCCTCCCCCTTCTCCCCTGATCAGCCAGGAGTTCCACTGACAGTCTTCAGCCCAGCTGGTGGTGCCAAGGGGAAGGGGGTTCATAAGCCCTGAGCTCAGTCCCACCTACTGCTGCTCGCATCCTCAAAAGGGGGAACAATTACTGTTTCTGAAGAGGCCGGTATCCAGCTACTTTTCCTATAAAATATTAAAAGGTTTGCTACCAATATTATTAATTAGAAGATATAGTGATATCACGGAATTATGAGACCAGAAGGGATATTTTCAGATCAGGACAGAAGTAAATTTATGCTACCATCCCAGATCATCAACCTAATTTCCTTCCCTAAACTCTTCACGGTGCCTGCGGCCAGCTGGTATGATGTAATTAGGGTAACTGGGCCCACTCTTTTGACTGTCCTCCTTTGATGTGCTTGAAAGGCAGAAAGGAGTGGAAGTTGCTTCATCCTGGTTAGCCTGCTTGATAAATAACGTAGCCGCAACACCCAAAGGCGTAAACATTGATTTTTTTTCTTTCACTCCTTCAAAAGACGGTCTGCTCGTCATCCTGGTCTCTTTGCCATTCTAGAAAAAAAATGCCTCATGCTCCTTTTCACACTGATTGCTCAAAAAGCCATTGCTAAGTTGCCTTAACTAAATGACTGGGCAGGACTAATGGAGACGAACAAAACTTCAAAAAAAAAAAAAATCAAGTACAAGATCCACAATCTGCAGTTATTAAATCCAAAACACATCCCATCTTTTTCTGAAAGACTGCAGCAATCTCACTGACCTGCAAACCCTGGCTTGATGTCACATAAGGCTATTTATAGTACTTATTGATCCCACCTAGTGTGAATATTCATGTTTTGCTGCAGAAATGTTAATGCATTTGATTTCAGACTCTGCTAGAATGTTAGCTAATGTAGAGTGTATACACAATACTACCTTTCTAAAATAAAACTTAAAAATACTGAATTCCAAAATGTACCTGGCCCTAAGGGATTCAGATAAGGCATTACAGACCTATAGTTTTGGGTCATAATCAATGGATAACCTGGATAAGTCGATACATCTACAGAGGAATGTGTTGAAGCCAAACAGGGGGTTGCCTAACATGAGTGTTCCCCATCCCTGAGCTTTGCTGGAGCAGTCTGAGCTGTCCCCTCTCTCTCTCTGCTGTCCCGAAGGCCCTGCCTTGTCCATAGAAGCCACTCAGGGCCCAGCCTGTGGAGTGGAATGGAGGCCCCCATCAAGGGAGGACCAAGCTTTACCCAATTTTTGAGACTCCTAGTAAATGAAAAGATAATTAAAACCCTACAATAGAGACATAAAAATTTATACTTAAAAATGTTTGCTGTGAATAAATTAACACTTTAAAATATTTACATTGGCAACCAATGATAATCATCATTCTGTCACAATGGCAACCTAATAGAACGCATCATTTAAAGTTGATGGGAGGAGTTCCCACTGTGGTGCAATGGGATCAGTGGTGTCTCTGCAGCGCCAGGATGCAGGTTCAATCCCGGCCCGGCACAGTGGGTTAAAGGATCCAGCATGGCCACAGCTGCCGTGGCAGCTCTGATCTGATCCTTGGTCCAGGAACTCCATATGCCGAGAGGCAGTCAAAATAAACACCAAAAACAAACACAAAGTTGATGGGAGTACTCACTCGCAGTGCCTGAAGGCAATGTGGTCTGCTGACCTGCAGCCTCTTACCTCCGGCAGGATGATGTTTTATTCCCTTACTCCTCTGCCTATGCCTCTGGCCTGTACGGAACCTCAGAGGACATGAAGTTCAAAGGCCACATCTGGGGCTCTTGGGGGATGTGGGGCCTGTCCCTGACCCTGCTGGAGGACCCTTTGAGAGGCCCCAAGGAACAGGAGAGGGAAGTGACAGCAGCCCTGCTGTTCCACACGCGGGTAATCAGGAACTGTCTGTATGCAATAAGGCAGAGGCAGAGAGATTGTTTCCAAGTTTCCATTTTAACATCTCAAACTGTCACATCACTGATGATCTTCACTGAAGGCTTGGCTAATCAATTCAGGTAGAGAATGAAGACGCCAGCACATTAGAAGAAGCTAGGTTTAGCATCAAAACTCTGTGGGAGTGACGCTGACTAGGGCTGCTGAAGACATTTCTGCTTAATTAAAATCAATTCTTTTAACCCTTACGTGCGCTCATCTCCTGCTGCTACAGGCGAAGGCCCTACAGCTAATTTATCTCATGCGATGGATTTACATAGTTCTCTCCAAGTTCACAAAGGACACGGAAAGGTATTATTTGTAGTAGCAAAAATGAAATAAATCCTCCCAAAATCCTACAGTAAGGGAGCACAACACAGCAAACCTACTCTATGGAAGAACACACAGCTATCAAAAGCTATTGAAAATGAAATACAAAATAATACAGGGACACGGGGAATGCTTATGGTATTAATGTCAAATGGAGGCCCAGAAAATGAAATACTTTCCACGTGACGATGGATGCAAACATTTTTTCTTCTAAATTTTTATTTTGAAATAAGTATAGATTCACACACAGTTGAAAGAAACAACACAGAGAGATCCATCCGTATACCCATCCTCCGATTTCTCCCAATAGTAGCATCGAGCACAACTAGAGTCTAATAGCACAAGTGACAATGACACGATCCACCCACCTTATCCAGATTTCACCATTTTTACACACACTCACTTGGGTGTGTGTATTTTTACACACACTCACTTGGGTGTGTGTGCATTTGGCTCTGAGCAATGTTACCACATGCGCAGATTATGTGACAGCATCACAGTCCAGATACAGAGAATTCCCATCACAACGATGCCCTGAGCTACCCTTTCAGAGCCATAGCCACTTCCCTCCCTGCAGCTGTTGTTGTTAATGAGACAGACTTGGATGAGATTTGGGCCAGAATTAGGAAAATATTTTAACAACCTAATTTTTCAGGTGGTGAATTTTCCTTTTATTGCAAAAAAAAAAAATGTTTGGGCAATCAAAAGAAAAAAAAAAGCCAGTTATGTTACATCTGTCAGTCCTTCAGAACCAATCATCAAAGTTCAAACTTATATGTCTGCAGTGCAGTTTTTGGCTTTCTGGGTTTTTTTCGTGGGGAATGGCGGGGGTTGCTATGGGTTTTTGCTTCAGTGGCTATTGTTCCGCTGGCTTTGTTTTTCTTTAACAATTGCACAGGGGCTGGTGGTGATAAATTCTACCTAGCCCTGAGCCAGTGTGGCCTGGAGCTACAGTCCACAGAAGTATCAGGAGTGAGGGCTGAGCAGGGGAAGGTGGGGACGACCTAGTCAGCTGGGCTCCTAGCTACCCTCTGAGCCCACCCAGGACCAAGCTCCCACCCTTCTTTCATTTAAAACCAAACCAGCCCCTCTGCCTCCCGGTGAGCGCTCACCAAGCCTGGCTTTTATGGTCCTGTGATTTATTTTAATGCCAACAATTGTTTTATATCTAAGAGCATTGTAAATTATTCATGCATCACCCATACAGAAAGTGTCCTTTTAAAACCACTACTGAGGCTTTCCTCTCATGTTCCTAAGGATGCCGTGGGGGCCTTTCCAGGGGAGTGAATCTGCATGTCTTGGATGTTTAGGAGGACAAGAGTTAGAAAAAAACAGGGGCTCAACTTAGAAAGGGAGAGAAGAAAATAGGGGAGATTTTTTTTTTTTTTGTCTTTTTGCCTTTATCTAGAGCCGCACCCACGGCATATGGAGGTTCCCAGGCTAGGGGTCTAACAGGAGCTGTAGCTGCCGGCCTTCGCCACAGCCACAGCAACGTGGGATCCGAGCCGCGTCTGCAACCCTCACCACAGCTCACGGAAATGCCGGATCCTTAACCCACTGAGCGGGGCCAGGGATCGAACCCGCAACCTCATGGTTCTTAGTCGGATTCGTTAACCACTGAGCCACAAAGGGAACTCCTAAGGGAGATTTTTTTAATGAAATCCCCTGGGCAGCAAAGGCCTCTCTGACTCTGCCGCCCTTACCTGCTCCATCTATAATCTGGATTTTAGATGAATCCCTTAGGAGGGCACCCACCCCGTGGCTGGTTTTGCGGGTTTAAATCCTCCTCCAAAAATTGAGGAACTAGAATTTTGGCCTCTTTGGGCTACAATCCTGCAGCCTCTATATTTTCACCCAAATCTGGAAAACTCATGTTGCTTTTCTGCAGATTTATTCAGGGGCCAGGTGACTTCTGCATGCTCTGTCCAGAGCTTACAATGATCACCCACACCCCACGTCACTGCCAGTTACAGCGCCATCTCAAGGAAGGGTCCGTCTGCGAGGTGGGTTACGGAAGCTGACTGGCCGACCCACCAGAAGGCAGAGCGCCACCTACCAGTCAGCTCCCGAAGCTATGAAAGTGGTACCAGCCACCTAAGGGTGCCCACTGCCTCCAGTTAACAGAGGCTTGAGTGAATGACCCTGACCGTGAGAAGTGCTAGAAAACCCAGTCATGGTTACTTGACTAACGGAATTCCAGAGAAGCAGAAAAAGCTTATTCAAAACGGCTACACAACTAGAGAAATACTACTTCCACTACTGAGTGAACTTTGTGAACCTGTTAACCTGGCATTCACTGACCACTCACACACAAATCTCCTGCAAAAGAGCAGGAGGAAAGATTTTTTTCCTGGTAGCCACCTTCAGTCAATTTTAGCCATCAACTCAGCTCCTGACTTCTTCTTAGACAAAAACATCCTTTACCTGCTAATCAAAAAGACCCCAGACGTCTCCACATACCTCCTCCCAATCTCTTGACTTAAGATCAAGTCACTCCTGGGCTTAAACCCTCCTGGCGGCTTCCATCGCCCTTGAATTAAAACCTAAGCTACTGTCTGCTTCTTCACCTCCTGTGACGCAGTCCTTTCCTTCCTTGCTTTCCAGCCACACAGCTCTTCTTCTGCGGCTCAGGACACCGGCATCAACTCATCTCTGCCTTGGGGCTCAGTACCACAGCTTCCTCTGCCAGTAGCACACCCCCTGCGGGGAGCAGGGTCCCCTATTGCGACTCATTTATCCTCCTCGCAGTTTTTATCGCCATCACACATTATTATTTGTGTCTCCCCACAACTGAAATGGAGGAGGATTTTGCCTGCCTCAATTACTGTGTGTCTCTAGCACCTAGAACAGTGCCTGGTCCATAGTAAGCCCTCAAAAAATACCTGTGGAGTGAAATGAATAAATGTTATGTGTATAAAAATGACACCAATGCCACCATCACTAAGAGACAGATTTAAAGGTGACTTTCAGCCTGGGGAGTGAGCCATGCTCAGCTATCACCCTCTCTCAACTCACCAACTCCTGGGAGGCAAAGGCCCACATTTGCCCAGAGTCCAGGCCGGGATTAGGAGCAAAGAATGAAAGAATGGGACAGAAAAATCAGACCTGGCTCACATGGAGATGAAACCCAAGACATTTCCATCTAACTTTTTTTTTTGATATTTTATTTTATTTTAATTTTTGTTGTCTTATTAGGGCTGCACCCACAGTATATGGAGGTTCCCGGGCTAGGGGTCCAATCAGAGCTGTAGCCGCCAGCCTACGCCACAGCCAGAGCAACGCCAGATCCAACCCGCGTCTGTGACCTATGCCACAGCTCACGGAAAGGCCAGATCCTTAACCCACTGAGTGAGGCCAGGGACTGAACCTGCAACCTCATGGTTCCTAGTCAGATTTGTTTCCACTGCACCACGACGGGAACTCCCCATCTAACCTTTTTTTTTTTTTTAAGGCTAACTTTTATTATTTTTTTAAGGGAATACACAGATTTGTGGAGTTCCCGTGTAGTGCAGCAGAAACGAATCCAACTAGGAATCAAGAGGTTGTGGGTTGGATCCCTGGCCTCGCTCAGTGGGTTAAGGATCCAGTGCTGCCGTGAGCTGTGGTGTAGGTTGCAGATGCAGCTTGGATCTGGCATTGCTGTAGCTGTGGCAAAGGCCGGTAGCTGTAGCTCTGATTAGACCCCTAACCTGGGAACTTCCATATGCTGCAGGTGTAGCCCTAAAAAGCAAAAAAAAAAAAAAAAAAAAAAAGGGGACTACATGGATTTATAGAAGATACAGAAGTTCCATTTATTACATTATGGAGAGGCAAACAGAAGAGATGGGGGGGTCTTGCTATGCTGCCCAGGCTGGAGTGCAGTGACTATTCACAGGCTGATATCACTACTGATCAGCACAGGAGTTTTAACCTACTCTGTTTCCAACCTGGGCCAGTTCACTCCTGCTTAGGCATCCTGGTGGTCCTCCTTTCCCGGGAGGTCACTGTATTGATGCTGAACTTAGTGCGGACACCAGACTGGATTAGTGCAATCTGCAGCCCAGAACTCCTGGGCTCAAGCAATCCTCCAGCCTCAGCCTCCCGAGTAGCTGGGACTACAGACACTCACCACAGGGCCCGGCTCCATCTATCCTTGTAACAGGCCAACACAGGGAAATCGGGGCTGCACTCTTTCTTCCTTCCCTTCCTCCCTCCCTCCCTCCCTTCCTTCCTTCCTTCCTTCCTTCCTTCCTTCCTTCCTTCCTTCCTTCCTTCCTTCCTTCCTTCCTTCTTGTCTTTTCAGGGCCACACCTGCAGCATATGGAAGCTCCCAGGCTAGGGGCTGACTTGGAGCTACAGCTGCCAGCTTATGCCACAGCCACAGCAAAACTGGATCCTTAACCCACTGTGCGAGGCCAGGGATTTAACCCATGTCCTCATGGATACTAGCTGGGTTCATTACCGCCGAGCCATGATGGGAACTCCTGCACTTTTTAGCACTTATTTTCTTTAAATTCTGTATTACCCACCAAAGTCCAACGACTTTTCTTTTCTCACAAGTGAAAAGAAAACTGGCAGAGAACAAAATGAAGGCTGCAGGCAGGGTGGCCTTCCCTGCTGCCAGGAGAGGTGTCACAGGTGTTCCCCGTACCTGTCATGAGGAAGAGGAGTCCGGCCACGTGCTGGGTCAGGCTTTCCTCCCAGAAGAAACTGACCATGGCCACGATGCAGCCACAGAGCAGGACGGCCACAGCCATGCCCAGGAAGCCGGCAGTGATTCTTCTTAAATCTAATCTCAAAACACAAGCATTCAAAATAATAAGCAGAAGAATGAGAGTCATTGAAAATTAGAGAATGAAGAGCTTCGCAGACATGGTGAAAGTTACTGAGTTACGTGGACAGGTGTAGGGAGGGTCCACAGGGCCAAGGTGATTTTGGACATTCTCTTCCCAGGCATTTCATAAGAGGCCAGATGAGGTGTGACAAACTGAAGTATCAGCATCTATGTTGTCTGAGTCCATGGAGAAGTCCGTATCGAGTAGAAAATAGACAAGAGGACACCAGGGTAAACTTGGGTAAGAGATAGCAAAGTTACTTAGTACACTGAAGAGTGAGGAAGGTCTGCAAAATATTTTTATTATCCTTAAAAGGACAATAGAAATGTAGTGGTTAATTACACCATGGCAGTGGCTGTAATTAATCTGACTTTGGAGAAAGAGCCTAAAAAGTGAGCTATAGCGAAATACGGTTTTATCTATGCACCAAGGATGTCAATTATTTTATTTTTCACTTATATTTACTCCTGCCTATTTTCAAAAAGGATTTGAGAAAGTGAAGGCAATCGTAACTGAAATAGGGACCACATGCATATGCAAGATAGCTGCTCACAAACGCCCTCTTCTCTTAAACGTAGGCCTTACAACCCAAGCACCCAAGTACCCAGGTGAAGGAAGGACTGTTCCCATGGGTCAAGCCCCACTGCATACACAGTTGTCCAGTCTGGTCCATCACGAAAGCACAGTTGTGATCACTGGGCCAGGCACCCAGCCCCTCCCCACCTTCTGCACCAAACCAGGAGATGGACAGACTACACACACCTGGGTACAACTTCCACTCTCCTCGAACTGCCCCCCTCCCCGCTATTTTGCTTTTTCTTTACATTTCCTCCCTCTCTTATTTTTTAAAACAAGCTTGTTTTTTTTAAATTGTGTGCTAAATTTCTATGATCCTTCTTAAAGCAACAGATCCCAAACCTAAGTCTGCCCCTGAGGCCAGTCAACAGATCTGGGCGAGGTGGACAGTGCACACAAAAAGCCAAGATGAGAGGCACAGCCCTCTGTAGGAATGTGGGCTGCTGTGAAGGTGCCCAGGCAGCTGCCACCTTCCTGTGCCCCCATTCCCGGGTGACTCAGAGGTGATGATGTATAGAGGGTGGAATCCAGCAACTTCCAGTCGGGCCCTTGTCACACATGGACCATCCCTTTCTTTTAAAGCGATTTCTCATTTCCAGCTCAGAGCATCTAAATTGAACCAGGGCATCGCAGACTAGAAGAGGAAGCACAGACACCACAGAGCTAGGGGTCACAGGGCACCAATCACTTAAAGAGTCTGTTTAATGTTAAGGTGTAAGTTGTTCTGAAACATCCAGTGTAATAATAGTTCAGCCTCCATTATCTCACACCCTCCTAAATTCCCTGTGGTTTGAGTTTTATTTTTCTATGACCATTAAAAGGCACAAGGTTTGGCTATAACCCACGTGGGATTTGCATTAGTACCAGACATGTTAAGCTTATCTGGTAAACATGGTACAGATCACCAAGTGTGATTTTCCTGGAAAGAGCCATGCATGAGACCGCCGAAAGCATCTTTCCATGAGATCCCCAAAGAGGATTAAGAGGAGAATGCTCAATATTGTCTTGCTGAGCAGTAACAGGGTACAAACTCTTAAAGAGATAAGGCTCTATTATATATATGATGGATAAACAAAGTCCCACTGTATAGCACAGCGAACTATGTTCAATATCCTGTGATAAACACAATGGAAAAGAATATGAAAAAGAAAATAAACGTGAAAAAATACATATAAATAACTGAATCACTGCTGTACAACAGAAACTAATACAACATTGTAAATCAACTACACTTCATTAAAACTAAAAAAAGAGAGGAGGTTCTTTTTCAGGATCCTGTGATGATCTTTCTCACCTGACTAGAACCAGTAACTATGTGGCTTTCTGGATGGATGACTAAGGCAAAGAACTCCAAACATACTCCTAAAGCACCAAGACATAAGAACACTTAGATAATGCTCTAAGTTCTGTAGAGAAGTGATCATTAAGATCACCCAGCAAGAAAGAAGTCTCAGGAAGCCATCCTATTAAGAAATAAAGCACATTTTTAGCCAACAACCTGCCAAGTCCTGAATTTGTCAGTCATGAGATTTATAACATTACACCTCTGCTGTGGGCACTGTCTTAAGAGTTTCCACTCACGTGTTTGAGACAGAGCCCTTTGATCTGCAAAGAGATTTCTCTTAGAAAATGAAATTCTGTTTGGTTTCCTGTAGTGACTTTGGTCACCAAACAAGCTCACTGAAGTCCCTGCTGCTTATTTCACTGGAAAATGACAATGTCAACCTCTGATTGGGGTAAACACCAAAAAGAATGAGGCCTCGTTTTTTGCTTTCCTGAATTATCGATCCCTAGGCAGTCTTCCCTACCTGAATCAACAGTCTTCAGGTAAACATTAGCCCTCTTCGGGGTCGCACTGCGTGATCCTTTCTAGAGTTTCACATTTTTCCTGACAGCGACAAAGACAGTTTCTGCCATCAAGATGTGGAGGTAACGGACACCTTCTGAGAAAATTACCACATCCACTCATAAAGATATTTGAGCAGAAATACCAAGGTCTGGGATAGACACAGTAGCTAAAATGAATATTGGATAAACAAAACAAAAATAAGAGCACCTAAGGTATAATCTCCTTGGTTTACTAAGACAGTTGTCAGATCGGGCCTCGCATCACCTGACTTGGTGGAAGAATCACAGCGGAGGTGACTTGTGTACATACCTGCCCGGGACAGACACACTCATTGCACTGTCCTGCAGAGCCCCGCGCCTGACTCTTACGCCTTTGATCTGTAAACAAGTTGTGACCATGACACAGTGCGATGACCCTCTGAGTCTCTGACCCTGTTGGTTGGAGCCCTGAGGCCGCCAGAGGATCAGCACAGCAGATTTCAGCCCAAGCCCGAGAGGGCTGGTGGGAAGGTTTTTTTGTTCAGAAAGACAGCGATTCCTCACTGACCCTTCCCCAGAAATACTCACGAAGCAGGTGCCATTCATCTTGCTGTATTGTCTTGGTCAAATTGAAAGGAATGTTTCGTAAGCGGATCGGCTGAGAAAAGTGGTACTTGATGGCTGTACATCGCTGAGCAACCCCTTAAAGGAAATAAGAAAGGCGATTAGCTTGCTTGTGCATTTGTAATAGAATTCTGGAAACTGAAGGCAGGATAGATAATGCGCCCGACGCTGGGTTGAAGAGGGAGGGCATAAGAATCTCATGATTACTCTCATTAATAGAGAAAAGTCAGAGCTGTAAAAACCCCAAACAGGAAGTAATTTTTAAAATCGAGTTTCATTTTTGAATATATTAAATTTGATAAGGATCTAAACTCCCCTAATTGTTTTTTTTCGACACTGAATCTGTATTAACTAAACACAAAACTCTTCAAGGAGAATGGGCCTAAAAGTATACAGATGGTTGGGAGAAATTAGCTTGGAATTTTATTTTATTTTATTTGTCTTTTTGCCTTTTCTTGGGCCGCACGCGCGGCACACGGAGGTTTCCAGGCTAGGGGTCTAATAGGAGCTGTAGCCGCTGGCCTACGCCACAGCCACAGCAATGCCAGATCAAGCCATGTCTGCAGCCTACACCACAGCTCACGGCAACGCCGGATCCTTGACCCACTGAGCGAGGCCAGGGATCAAACCCACAATGTCATGGTTCCTAGTCAGATTCGTTAACCATTGAGCCACGATGGGAACTCCTGGAATTTTAAATTAACACAGATAAACTTCACGTGTCCAAATCTGAGCCAGCCTCAAACTCTCAAATGGGCTGAATCAAAGTGTATATTAGGAAGTGTGTTACCTGGAAACTAGAAGACATTTTTCCTTAAAGCGCCTTCTATGTGTTGGTTCAAGCGGTGATTAGGTCTGCAGACAACCCACAAGAGCCTAACTAACCCTAGAGCAGCTGATGTAATTCCTAATACAAATTGTACTGACCTGAATTCTAGGTCCTGAGTGAAAGGGTAATAGTAAAAGTAGAAGGGAGGAAAAAAAGTTTTTTTTTTCCTTTTCTGGTCCTATGCACAATATTTTGAAATGGCCAGATGTACCCACCACTTTATCTAGTACCTTCTACCCTCCCTCCCAAACCATGCTTTCAGTGCATTTATGCTTTCAGTGCATAAATTAACAAGGGCCTATTTTCCCCCTAAAGTTTTCTGAATACCATGAAGGTATCTATCCTCCCTTCAAATTAAAACAAAACAAAACTTCCTTCTTTCCTTGTAAATCATCTTGGCCAGTTGTTTGGATAAATGCGATCTGATTAGATTAATTTTAAAGAGCTGTGAGTGAAGTTATTAATCCTTTAACTCTGGCAGCTGTTAAAACAAATCCTCATAGATGCAAATAAATCTCTAGTTGGTAGAATTTGAGTAAAGGTAAAAATAAAGTGAAATTTAAAAAAAATCAGGCATCAAAATGGAGGAGATTAGTATTTGAGCCCAGTTTACATCCTGAGCCAGTTAGTCCCAGATGTGAAGGCAGCTAAGGATCATCTTCTCCAGTTTCAGTCATTACTGTGCATAAGAATCACCTGGGAGGCTAGTTTAAAATGTAGCTTCCTGGACCCCACCCAAGATATTCTGATTCGAAAGACTGGGGGCAGAGCTAGGAATCTGAATTTTAACAAACATCCCAAGTAATTCTGAGAAACACTAGCCAATTCTATCTCTGCTTTTTGGAGCTTTTTTTTTTTTTTTTCTTATGAAACTACAGAGTCACTAAAAGCTCCAAGCTCTTTATTTTTCTCTTTGTTTTTTCAACATAGGCCGTTGGCAGTGGTTGTGAAGTCGAAGAAGGCATATAAGTTCAGTGTTTACATGCAAGTTATATATTTATAAGTCAGAAGATGCCTGTGCTTACAAAGAGGAAATGATCTGGTGTGAGAATAATAACACATAACAGCAGTTCCCGTCATGGCTCAGTGGTTAACGAATCTGACTAGGAACCATGAGGTTGTGGGTTTGACCCCTGGCATCGCTCAGTTGGTTGGGGATAGCCGTGGTGTAGGTTGCAGATGTGGCTTGGATCCTGCGTTGCTGTGGCTGTGGCCTAAGCCAGTGGCTACAGCTCCGATTAGACGCCCTAGCCTAGGAACCTCCATATGCTGCAAGTGCGGCCCTAGAAAAGGCAAAAAGACAAAAAGAAAAAAAAAAAGAATAATAACACATAACAGACTGCAAATTTATTAATAGCTTACATTTGTATTTTTAAAAACTATGATACTCATCCTCAGGCCAACCTTGAAGCTCTGGGTAAGCAGGAAGTGAAGGCTAAAGCAGAGTTGAATATATGCCCCAGCACGCGCGTGCGTGCACACACACACACACACACACACACACAGCCCTTTGGTAAAGACTGGAGGATTTACTGGTTTCAGACATTTAAGGACACTTCTGTCCAATAATTAGCTTCCCACCAAGCTACCCAAGCAGAGACTTCAAGGGCTACATACAGCAAAGGACATAGACTTTACAGAATCAGCTCAGGAGAGTCACTGAAGAAACAAACAGCAACAACACAAAAATATTAACAAACACTGAGGAGGAGAGAATCTAATTTTCATAGTTGCTACATTATATTATTTCAAATGCCGAATTTTCAATTAAAAAACACAAAACATATATAGAAAAAAAAAAAGAACATGTGGTTCAAATATGGGGGGAAAATGGCAGTCAATAGAAATTGTCACTGAGGAAGCTAAGACATCGAACTCAGAGAACAAAGATTTTAAATCAGCTGTTTGAAATATGTTCAAAGAACTAAAGGAATCCATGTCCAAGGAACTAAAGGCAAGTATGAGAATGATGTCTCACCAAACACAGAATGCCAGTAAAGTGGTAGAAAGTATGAAAGGAAAAAAAAAAAGACATATAGAAATTATGAAGTTGAAAAGTATAATGACTGAAAGTTTAAAATTTATTAGAGGAGCTCAAGAGAATTTTGACCAGGCAGAAAAAGAATCAGCAAATTTGAAAACAGATCAATTGAGATGATCCGGTCTGAGGGGGGAAAAAAGGAAAACGAATAAAGAAAATGAACAGTCTCAGAGACCAGTAAGACACCATCAATCACAACAGCACAAGTATAGTGGGAATCCCAGAAGGGAGACAGAAAAGGGCACAAAAAGAATATTTAAGATATAATTGTCTAAAACTTGAATCTACACAAATTTGATGAAAAACACGAATCTACATATCTAAAAAGTTTGATGAACTACAAATAGGTTAAACTCAAAGGGATCCATATCCAGACACATCATCATCAAACTGTTGAAAGCCAAAATTATAGAATCTTGAAAACAGCAAGAATGGAGTTCCTGTCATGGGTCAGTGGAAACGAATCTGACTAGTAACCATAAGGAGGATGAAGGTTCAATCCCTGGCCTCGCTCAGTGGGTTAAGGATCCGGTGTTGCCATGAGCTGTGGTGTAGGTCATAGATACAGCTCAGATCTGAAATTGCTGTGGCTGTGGTGTAGGCCAGTGGCTACAGCTCCAATCTGACCCCTAGCCTGGGAAACTCCATATGGCATGGATGTGACCCTAATAAAAAAAGAAAGAAAACAGCAAGAAAAAAAGGAACAGTATTATGTATAAGGGCTCCTCAAAAGATTAGAAGCTGATTTCTCATCAGAAAACATGGAGGCCATGGAGTTCCCATTGTGGCTCAGGAGGTTAAGAACCTGACATAGTATTCATGAGGATGTAGGTTCGATCCCTGGCCTCGCTCAATGGGTTAAGTATCCAGTGTTGCCGTAAGTGCAGTGTAGTTGCAGATGTGACTCAGATCCAGTGTTGCCATGGCTGTGACATATGCCTACAGCTGCAGCTCCAGTTCGACTCCTAGCCGGGAACTTCCATATGCCACAGGTGTGGTCCTGGATAGAAAGAAAAAGAAATAAAGAAAAAGAAAATATGGAGGCCAGAGGGAGTGGAATGACATTTTCAAAGCACTGAAAAGAAAGATTATCAACCAAGAATGCCATATGCAGCAAAGTTATGCTTCAAAAATGAAGAAAAAAATGAGGACATTTCCAGTTAAACAAAAGCTGAATTTGTCACCAGCAGACCAGATCTACAAGAAATTATAAAGGGAATCCTCCTGAAATGAAGGGGCAGTAACTGAATCCACATGAAGAAACAAAGGACATTTGTAAACATTTAATGGAATTACATTAAATGTAAATAGACAAAACATTCCAATCAAAAGCTGACTATGACAGATAAAATAACATGATGTAACTATATGATGTCCGAAACACTTCAGATTCAAAGGTACAAGTAGGCTGGAAATAAAAGGATGGAACAAGATATACCATGCAAACAGACATAAAAGAGAGATGAAATGGCTATACTAGTATGAAACAAAATAGACTTTCAGATAAATTTGTTTTGAGAGGCAAATAAAGACATTTTATAATGATACAACAGTCAATCCACTAAAAAGATATAACAACTAAAAACATATATCCACTTACCAAAAGAGCCCCCAAAATACATGAAGCAAAAACTGACAGATTTTAAGGGAGAAATAGACAATTTAACAACACTATCTGGAGACATCAGTACTTCACTTTCATTAACGGCAGAACAACTAGACAGAAGGTCAGCAAGAAAACAGAAGACTTGAACAACACTATAAATCAACTAAACAAAACAGATACCTATAGAGCGCTCCACTAAATTAACAGAATACACACTCTTTCCAAGTGCACATAGAACATTCTCCAAGCTGGGCCACACGTTAGGCAATAGAACAAATCTCAGTACATTTAAAAGAAAGTCATACAAAGTATGTTCTTTGACCACAGTATAATGAAATTAGAAATCAATAACCAAAGGAAATATGGAAATTCCGAAATTTGCGGAAATTAGGTAACTTCCACAATATGCTTCCAAACAACCAATGAGTCAAATAAATAAATCACAAGGAAAATTTAAAAACACTTTGAGATTAATGAAAACAAAATCACAATATATCAAAATTTATGGGATACAGCTAAAGCAGTGATTAGAGGGAAAGTTATGACTGTAAATACTATAAATTTACACTAACAGAGAAGTATTTAAATCAAATCTAGCCTGACTTTCCACCCAAAGAAACTAGAAAAAGAACAAACTAAGCCCAGAGTAGAAGATTACATAATTAGAGTGGAAATAAATGAAGATGACATAATTAGACTAGAAAAGTAAAGAAAACAAACAAAACCAAAAATTGGTTCTTTGAAAATATTAATAAAACTGGCAAATCTTTATCTAGACCATTTAAAATAAAAAGAGAAAAGACTCAAGTTACTAAAACCAGGAATGAAACAGAAGACATTATTAACAATCTTATAGAAATAAAAAATTGAATAAGAGAATGGTGTGAAAAAATCACATGCCAATGAATTAGACAATATGGATTAAATGAGAACTTCCTGGAAAGATACAAACTACCAAAACTGACTCAAGAAGAAATGGAACAGGTGAACAGAGTTATATCCAATAAAGAGACTGAGTTAGCAATTAACTTAGTAAAAAAATTTCCCAAAAAGAAATGTCCAGGACCAGATGGCTTCAATGGTGAACTTTAAATTAACAACGTTTCAAAAAAAAAAAAATAGAAGAGGAGAAAACAATTCCCAAGTCACTATATGAGGCCAGTAATGCCCTGATTCCAAAAAAAAAAACATTATAAGAAAAGAATATTATGAAATATTTCTTATGAATATGTATTCAAAAGTCCTCAACAAAGGACTAGCAAACTCAATTCAGGAACATATGTAATATATTGTACATCCTGACCAAATGAGAATTATGCCAGGAATGTAAGGCTGATTCAAGATATTAAGACGAATTAATATAACACATCTTATTGATAGAATAAAGCAAAAAAACCCCACAAAATTATCTCACTGATGCATTAAAAAAGCATTTGACAAATCCTTTTGGCTCTCACCAAAATCCCCTATTAGCTAGATAGAAAAATAAGTATTATTAGCTAGTGGAATTAGATAGATAAAAAAATCTGAAGTTCAGAGAAGCTAAGTAACTATCCCAAGGCCACACTGCAAAGTAATAACCAAACTTCAACATATATGCGATTACCCAAACTTTATATAATGCTCACTCAGGAGATTTAGAAATCCTTAATCTTTTAGAACTGCATTTTATTCTGTGGGTAGTGAGAACAGTAGTTATAAAATGAACTGTCAGTTTGAAGTGAAAAACAAATTTTTTCAGTTTAGTACAAACGTATGGTCTTTTGGAAACAAAGCTGATGATACATAATTAAGGTTTCTGACTGTAATATTATTCATGCTTTTCAATACATGTTATTTGGAGACTGGACTGGTTCATGGCTGACTCAATGGCTTCGTCCTACCTGAATCTCAGGTGGGCTGAAAGGGCGTAGGGACTGGGGAAAAATTTTTCTCTCGGACTCAGACCAACTCCTGTGCTAGGGAAAAGTGTGGTCCCTTTTACATTATTGCTAATGTTCACAGAGCCCATCTCCTCCTCCGCCCCTTGCTGGGAACAGGCCTGATCCCAGTGGGCAGAGAAGAGTAGCAGAAAGGAGGCGGGCAGCCAGCCCAGTGCTCTCCTGCTCCCCCAGGAGAGCCCCACATGTGCCAGGAATGAAGTAAGCTGTGCACACATCACCAAATTACCTTTCCTTCCCCACTAGGCTCCCAGGCTAAATTTAAACTGCCAAGAACTCTGAAATGAGAAGAAAAAGGAGGTGGGGAGAGTGCCAAGGTCTGGACTGGAGGTTAACAAGCATCAACCTCCAAATCCCAAAGACTGGGAATTTGGTGGTGAACCCACAGCATCTCCCTTGAGTTTGGGGTAGGGGGGGAAGCTTTACAGCCCTGGTGCTCCACTCCTTTGCAACATTATTAGAGCCTTCAAGCAGAATTAGAAGAGAAAGATGGTATAAAGGACAGATCAGCAGTAGTGTCAGAGTCCTGCCATTAGCTGTTTCATTTCCTTATTCTTAAACACTTGTTCCACTGTCACAGCAGAAAGTCAAACAAATTCGAAGAGAAAAGTATATTATTAAGTGTTGGCTTCCTACAGCACGCATGTAAAACTGACAAAGGGAAGCTTGACAAAAATCACACAGGAAAAGAACTGTAGTCGCTTGATGGCTTGCCCAAGACAAATTAAGTCCCTTGGTCAAAAGACAAGTATACATATACACACAGACGGCAGTAATGTACGTAACAGAAGTTCCATGTGAAGTTCTGTTCAGGAGTGATGCTGTGAGAATCCACAAGGAGGCATTAGATTCAAATCTTTCCAAAGCCATGCCTGTGAACTTGGAAATGAACTGGCTTTCTGGGTTGAGCGAGTCTGGCTCTCGGAAAAGGAACACAAAAGGCATGAGCTCACAGGACCAGATGGCATCACGCAATGGGGGGAAGAGACACGCGGGGGGCTGGGGGGAACAACTCGTGGTCTATATTTAGTGATTAATTAGCTTCTTAAAGGGCCAAGGAGAGTCATTTTAACGATGATATAAACCACAGAATAAGATACATAAATATGGGCTTGCACAAGGGTTAAAAATGGGGCTCCTGGACTGGCGAATTTCTGTTGTTTCTGATGCTTAGAGAAATGAATCCAATGCTAAACTAAGTTACAGAAACCCACACTCCAGGTTAAATGAGGGAGAAAAGTGAAAAACAGCAGAAGAGGCTGTAAAGAGTCATAAGAATTCATTAATGATGAGTCTACGCTGTGGCTAAAGGCCTCGCAGTCAGCCAGGCTTGGATTGGAAGCCCAGCTGTGTGACTTTGGGCATTATTTAACCTCTCTGAGCCTCAGTTCCCTAATCTGTAAAAGAGGGGGGTAATGGCAGATAGGTTAGGGGGTTATTATGAGGAAAGAAAGAGATGTAGCATAGGATGTGGCTTGCTGTAAGCACTCAATAAATGTCAGCACTGGATTATGAGTTATCTCTCGGCAACTGCCTACGTTCACCAAAAGAACCATTGCCACAGACTAGGAGTCCGAACCCTAAATGGCATCACAGATCCCCGAGGATAAAACAGACACATGAAACAGCTGCCTGAACAATGGTCTAAACAGTGGCCCTCATTTCCTCTCCATTCTCACTACCCCTCAAGGTTCCTAAAGAGCCTTCACTTCACTCCTAAATAGCTGGCCAACTGGCCGCCTTGCCTCTCTTTCTCCAGCATCTGCCCGACCCCACCCCCACTCTTAGATAAATCAGCAGTGTGACGATCTGGGGCCTCTGGAGCCCCAGTGGCCCATCTGCAATGCAGAATATACCTGCCTTTTACAGTATCATGAACTTAGCGTGTTTGACACTAAATTGATAAACTGATAACTGGAAGTGGGACACCCCTTTACCTGCCATCATGGAACATTGCATTTATTTATTTATTTATTTATTTATTTATTTTTCCTTTTCTTTTTAGTGTGGCAGTTGTGGCCTAGAGAAGGTCCCTGGCTGGGGTCAAATTGGAGCTGCAGCTTCAGGCCTAGCCACAGGCACAACAAAGTGGGATCCAAGTCGCATCTGAGACCTACACCACAGCTTGCAGCACTGCTGGATCCTTAACCCACTGAGTAAGGCCAGGGATCAAACCCACATCCTCAAGGACACTAGTCAGTTCTTAGCCATGACAGGACCTCTGATGTATTTATTTTTTAAATTTTATTTATTTATTTTTTTAGGGACACACCCAAGGCATATAAAAGTTCCCAGGCTAGGGGTCCATTGGAGCTGCAGCTGCCAGCCTACCCCACAGCCACAGCAATGTGGGATCCAAGCCACATCTTCGACCTAAACCACAGCTCACGGCAATGCCAGATCCTTAACCCACTGATCAAGGCCAGGGATTGAACCCATGTCCTCATGGATACTAGTCAGGTTCATTAACTGCTGAGCCACAATAGGAACTCCTCCGATGTATTTATTTTAGAATTACGTATTTATTTAAAAAATAAGGTGCCTGGCACAAAGCAGACGCTACATAATTGTTTATCAAATAGCTTTGCTGTTGTTCCAAGGTATCGACTTCCACACCTGGGCAAACAGAAGATGAGAACATCTCTAACGGTCCCTGAGAGCAGTCAGTCTGGGGTTTATACCATCCAGCTCTGTCTGGTCCCATTTGAGAACATGCCATTAGCTTCCCCCTTAATAAAGCCCAGGCTCTGGGCTGCTATCATCTATCCCTGGCCCCCAGCTCACTTATATTTACCTGTGACCGGTCCCTAGGGGCTACCCCCACCCCTCCCAGATGTGTCCCTGGCAGTGTCATGCCCATTTCTTTCTACACCCACAGCCTTCACCTTAGAACAACCCAAAACCTAACAAGCCCTCCAGGCCCACAGGTTTCATTCAAAAAGCCATGCAGCTCCCTCTCTTCTCTGGCTTTATTTTGATGTTAGAAGTGAGCCACACAATCTGGCTCTGATTACTCAGTCTTTGTGTTTCCTAACAGATGAGCAAGTCAGCCTCCCCCTGAACGTCCCAAGGTCCTTAAGAGCCGAGGCTGTGACTTAATTCTGGGTCCATGACATTTAAGAGGCACATTAGCCACAGGTGCAACCACAGTATAACTGATGCCTCAGGTCCTCTGGCAGATGAAAGGGTCAGTGAACAGTCTGCACTATGTCCTAAAACATTTCAAAGGCACCTTGGAATTCCATAACTGGCCCACGGGAGAAATATGAAGACCTCTTTTCCCACCAGCTCTGACTGCACACATCCCAGTTTAAAAGGAAAGATCGTTTGTGGGGTCTCAGGGCAGGGTGGTTCCATGTCCTTGCCTGAGAGGTTCAATTTCAGAGGGAGTAGACAAAAGAAAAGGTTTTCCTCATCACTTCCTTGAATGAGTCTGAAAAGCCTAAACACACACACACACACACACACACACACACACACACACACACACAGTAAGCTTTGTCACTGAACTATAAAAAGTAGCTGACTTTGAACCCCGAAATGACTAAAACCAGTTCTGAAGGGCAAAACCGTCATGTAGTCTCCAGCATTGAAATGAGAGACAAAGAAAATCAGTAAATCAAGAATGGCACTTCTTTGCAGAACAGACAATGACTCACAGACTTTGGAAAACCTTGGTTTTTCAAATAAGACAATCTGGGGGGTGGGGGGATGCACTGTGGGTTTGGGACACAAAATCTATCAAATTGACTTGAGATGATTTTTTGTATACCTACAATTGAAATAAAATTCATTAAGTTATAAAAAAAAAAGAGTGGCATCGTCCAATAGAAACAGAATGCAAGTCACATACATATTTAAAATTTTCTAATAGTCACACTACAGAAATAAACAGGTGGCATTAATTTTCACAGATTTTTAATTTAACATGAAATAAAGATTTTGAAATTTATTAATGAGGTATTGCATAAGCTTTTTTTCTCACACCATGTCTTTGAAACATGGTGTCTGTTTTCCCCCTACGGCATATCTCTTTTCAGATAAGTCTCATTTCAAGTGCTCAGTCATCTCATGTGGCTGGTGGCTTCTGTACAGGAGAGAGGAGATTTCCAGATGAAGGTGAATAAGACTCCAGTGGAAACAAAAAAGCAACTAAGAGCAAGTGCCTTAAAGGTGTGAAGGCTATTCTTTGCTTACATTCTCTCTCTACAACACATGAGTTTGTTCTACTGTAATTACTTTGTATTACTAATGAAGAATCAACTCCTTAGAAGCGTAAAGTTATAGCTATATTCACTCTATATTCTCTTTGGAGCAAGACAGTCTGGATTTGCATTCTGGCTTCACCACTGATTAACTGTGTGCCCTCGGCCAGTTACTTCACCTCTCTGGGCATCAGTTTCTTCAGCTGTAATATATAGACAGTAATAGTCCACCTATCTCATAGGAAGATTCAATATATAATACTTATATAATACTATTAGTATAATTATTATTATTATTATTATTATTATACTATTTCTACTTCTGCTGCTGCTACTTTATTTACCTGAACAAACCAAGACAACCAGACTATTCCTTATAGGCAAGACTCAGGTGACTTCCTTGAACTGTAAACACATGGTCTCTGGGGGCCAAAGAAGGAGGGTTCAGTGGCATGTCTGATGGATTCAACCCATTGCAGAATGGTGAACAGCAGCACAGGAAATTAAAAAAAAAAAATTTGACAGTGGAGAAATCCAGAAATAACACTGTTCAAACAGGCTTGATCCCATGCAAAGGTAGAAACTGTCATCAGGTTAGGTTAGTGGATGATGACTGGTTGGCTGAATTAAAATTCAAATTCCCTTTAATTTAGTGATGTTGCTGTGTCTACAAAAAATAAGTAATAAAATATTTAAAGCTTTCAAACCAGGGATTCTCAGGTCCTCAGAATCATCATGGCACCAAGTCATCAGTGACATAGCTGGTGGGCTAGGGATTGACGATTAGAGGCTGAAGAGAGGATGTGACTTCATGTGGTTTACAGGGGATCTCAGCCCAGCTGGGCACCCTCCACCTCTCTCTCTCCTTCCCTGTTCTCTTCTTCTTCCCTGCACCTCCCTTTCCAGCGGGAGATGGGAAAACCAAAATGTGAAGGCAGGTCCTAGTCTCTTTTCCATCTCAGAGTTACCAGTGTTGGAAAGGGGGAAATGATTATGCCGCTGGAGAGAAGGCAGACACATCAACCAACACCCCCTCCCAGCCTTGTTCCCTCAGCCCCGCCTCCTGTGAAACCAAATACAGCCATCAACTCTGGGGACACAGGACCACCACACACTGTGGTGTTTTCCCTCCCACAGGGGATACCGTGTTACAGGGACAGACCAACAGTCACTTCTAATTACACTTGCTCTTGTCCCAACATGCTGACCTCAGAGAGATCAATACAGTCTGGATAAAAAACATCTTAATAGTACAGGGATTTCAAGCTGTTGTTAATTCGCACATTAAAATCTCCTGGATTTAGGAAGACATCCAAACAGTCAGTGTGGGGAAGCAAACCTAAAAGCTTTCTTCCCTCTCCAGTCTCCATGACTTTTTCCATTCATGTGAACATCAATGAATATAATTTTTTTAAATCAAAAGATCAAAACTTTGTACTCTAAATATTGAGAGAAACTTGGAAATATTAGGTTTTTTTTGTGCATTTAAGATGTGCGCGTAAGAAGCAGCGTGCAAGAGTACAAACTAGGGAGCTCTCATTGTGGTTCAGTGGGTTAAGAACCTGACTAGTATCCATGAGGATGTGGTTTGATCCCTGGACTTGCTCAGTGGGTTAAGGATCCAGCAATGCTGCAAGCTGCAGTGTAGGTCACAGAGGCCGCTTGGATTTGGCATTGCCGTGGCTGCGGCACAGGCCTGCAGCTCAGCTCCATATACTGCAGGTGTGGCCTTAAAAAGCAAAATAATAATAATAATAATTTTTAAAATAAAAAATACAAATTTTTAAAAAGAGTACAAACTAGAATATTGGCTTTGCAATCACCTGTGTGACTTAGAACAATAAACTTGACCACTCTGAGCCTCCACTTTGTCATTTCTAAAATAGAATTAATACAATCTCACAGAATCCTCATGAAGATCGAATGAAATCATATATATAAAGTGTCCTAACAGTGTTTAGTCCATAGTTGATGCTTAATAAAGGCCAGTGTCCATCCTCCCCCTCTCCTCCTGTCCCCTTCATAAGTAGGACAGTAAAGTGACAGGCCAGACCTGAGGGACTGCAGCGAGTTCATCTTCCTCTCCAGCATTTGGGAAAAAAAATTAGTGACCACTACCTTTTGCCATCAAAAGTCAGTCGTGTCATCATTTATTTTACTCATTTTACTCCCTTGTTCAACAAACATTTATTTTAGCAAGTGTCTTTTAGATGGAGGATTGACATTCTGAATCTAGAATATGGTTCCATAAAAACTGAAAACTAATACAGTGAAACTAAACCACAACTCTGAAATGGGAGGGAGGGAGAGACAGAAAAAGGGAGTGACCTCCCATCTGCCTCATGATGGCCTATAAATATTGATGACTTCAGCAATTTTCCCAACTACTCGGAAAAGAGCAACTTGCTGGAGAAAGGCTGCCCATTTTAGAGTTGACTGGTGGTGGTCCAGGGCAAATTCTTCTTAAAAACAATGCGCTCTCAGCCCCTCCGGGGGCCTTGATAGAATCCTTCAAATTGAGCTACACTTTCAGAAGTTTGTTTTCTTCATGCAAATAAGCCCTGGATCAAACTGAATTGACTAACGGCCACCGTACATGCAGATGAGCACAGCAACGTTTGGGAGAGCTGATTTATGATAATGGTGACAAGGGCAATGGCTCTGCTCAGACTGTGAAAAAATCTAAACACATTTGCTCCCATGAACAATGTTCTTGTGTCCCCTTCACCAGATGGGCTGCTGGATTTATGATGGGATGTGTCACAGATACACATCAAGATAGATGGAAACGAGGAGCTCCTTTAAAGCCAGCCTTTGGGAATCTGAAGGAGGAGGCTGTGCTCTCATTGGCTTATCAGTGATAGAGTTGTACTCCCGGCCTTTAATAGATGATTGAAATCAATTTCAAAACACAATATAAACTGCTTTTAAATAACATTTTCAATCTTTCCGAAGTGATGATCAAGGCTAAGCAATGACTGGAGTTCCCGCTGTGTCGCCATGGGATCGGCGGACTCTGCAGCCCCAGGACTCAGGCTGGATTCCCAGCCCGGCACAATGCATTAAAGGACCTGGCGTTACAGCAGTTGTAGGTCGCAACCGTGGCTAGGAGCTGATCCCTGGCCCAGGAACTCTATATGCCATGGGGTGGCCAAAAAACAGGAAAAAAACAAAATAAAAAAGGCTAAGTAATGATTAAGCAAAACTGACAAGTTTGAACTTCACTCGCTTTTACTTCTTCAGCCCACCCTCTCCTAGTTAGGTGGCCTGGTAGGTAGCAGGGACAAGAAGCAAGGGAGCAATAAAATCTCCAAATTGGCTGAATTATCAAGGATTCACTCCAATAAGAGCTGAGGATGGCATTTACCACCTTCCAGGGTCAAGAACCTTGAGGCAGAAGAAGCCAAAGCTCAAAGCCACTTGCAGCAGCAGCTGGAAGATGAAAATCAGGGGAGGGCCTTCTGTCTTTGGCAGTCTTTACCACCATTCCCCATGTGTTCTGGCTCCTCCAACAGCCCCACAGGCACCTCTAAATCATGACATAAATCTGCAGCCTGAGAAGCACACTTTTGAGACCAACCAGAATTGCTTTAGTGTAGGTATAGGAAAATGATAATCATGCTTTTATTTATTATATAGCCTGAGATGCTGTATTCAAAGTGCCTTGTCACGCATCCTTGTAAGTTACATAAGGCAGATATCCTGTCCCTTTTACAAATAAGGCACAGAACACTTAAGGGGCCTGCCTTCAGCTACATAACTGAGTAGTGATGATAATTTACTAAGGGCTTGCAATGTGCTAGGCTCTATGCCAAAAGCTTTACCCACGTTTCCTCCATGAGATTAGTTCTGTTTTACAGGGGAGGAAACTAAGAGAGGTTAAATAACCTGCCTGAAGTCCCACAGCTAACAAGGGGCAGAGCTGGCACTGACTGTGCATCTGCTTCCAAAAGGAGCTCTTACATATCTTACCAGACTTTGTCAGATGAGAGTCACTATGACTACATCAGATTATGCCTAATTAGTTATTTTAAGTGGACAAGGACAGAGCAGGCAGGCAGGGATGGACATGTGGCATTGCTTTTATCATAATATTAATTTGTTTATTTCCATCCCCTTTGCTCTCAAACTGTTCTCTACCCACAAGGAAGCAGAAACAAAGACTGGAGGAAACCACTGTCCAAGCTCTGCAGACAAAGATTTCTTTCCCTGCTCGGCAAGCAGGTTTTCAGGTGCCTAAACCCCTGACCAAGGCAGGAGTGGCCGGGGAGAGAAAGTGTGGGAAGGATGGGAGGGCCATTTGGGGCACAGGCTCCACCCCAGGGCCCCAGACACACCCACAGGTCCCAAATTGGGGGGGTGGGGAATGGAAGGTTCATACCTACAGTGCCCCCTTGGCCAAGTGGAACTGTCACCTCCGACAGGAACCTGGATGTGGGGGGAAAGGGGGCCTCACTCCCCAGCTGCACACTCTAAACTGAAGCCCCCATTCTTCTTCCTACCAGCACTACCCTCCTACCCACATAGTTCAAGCAGTCAGAACAACAGTCAGCTGCTTAAGCCTGCAATACAAATGCACTTCTGGTCCAGTTCCAACGACGGCATGAAGGAGGGCGGAAATTCTCTGTTTTCCACCTGTGCTTATCGCGTCTGGTCTCACAAGTCCTTGTCTGAGGACACGGACAGGATGAGATAAGGTGCATATGGTCCACAGCCGTACCTTATTTACTACTGTTCTCACTGGACCTATAGCGTTCGCACACGCACGTACACACACACGGCCACATTTCAGCCCACACCTCATGCGAACATACCCACAAAATATTTCCAACCCTAATTTTACATCAAGCAGCAGAATGGCATAGACAACCGGGTGGCTGGGGGAGGGGGGGAAGGGGCGGGGAGTGCCATTAGGCAGTTTTGCTAAGCATCACTTCAATCAGCTATTTGAGGATACGGTGCTAAGAACCCAGGGAAGTAGGCAGCATTTATCAGAATCACAAAATTAAAGGCTAATAACCCCCAGCCCCCACTCATCTACATGGGTCAGCAGGCGGGCAAGAAGCCTCCCATGGGCTCCCCACCCAGCCCCCCAGCCCTGTGCTCAGTGAGGCCTCTCCTTCAGCTGCCAGCTCACCCAGAGCTACAGCCCATTAGCATTCCTATCACTCCCCGCCACCCAAGGGGAAAAACTTCCAGCTGCCTCGGACTTAAGCATCACCCTCGGCACCATAAGCCTGAGTCTGTGCATAATTGACAAGGAATATGTTGATAAGGACTGGGACTGTTCCAAGTTTCTGAAGGATAACTAGGTAATTAAAAGAAAAACCTAATTTAAGAAATTTCGGAAGCAATGTTTTTAAAACTCTCTGGCAACATCTTTCACGGATTATTCTCTTTCACAGAGACCTCAGTTTTGTCTTGGGTTTTCAAAGCCTGGGGCTAGATAGCCAATGTTTCAGGGCATCCACCGTCGCCGGCTTCCTCTGGGGGTAACTTTAAAAGACCTGGACTTGTAGCTCAGCGGTAACAATCTTGACTACTATCCATGAGGACGCAGGTTCGATCCTTGGCCTCGCTCAGCCGGTTAAGGATCTGGCACTGCTGTAAGCTGCGGTGTAGTCACTGATGCAGTTCGGATCCCGTTGCTGTGGCTGTGGCTGGTGGCTGTATCTCTGATTCAATCCCTAGCTTGGGAACTTCCATATGCCACACCTGCAACCCTAAAAACCAAAAATGAAAAAAGAGAAAAAAAAGGCCCTCAGCTAGAGACAGAAAGGCCACCTCTGTTGCCCTGCAGGGCTCATAAGTATATGAATCTTCTCAGGTCCAAGCACCTGCTGACTTCTTGGTCACAATTTAGCACAGTGCCTTCTGAGGACCCTGACACCCTGGCCAGCATTTGCCCTTACTTTTATCAGGCAAAAGGCCTCAGAGAACACCAGGAATTCCCAGGAACACAGATATACCGAGAGAAAATCAGCCCCCGCTGTGCTGCCTGCTTCTGGCTGCACCGCTTCACTGCCTGGCTGGTTTAAGACTTTACAACGAGCCAGCCAGCTGCCAAAATGCATCCTGAGACGCAAGCAAACATGTGGAGCTCCACCACTGCACACCAGGAGGTCCGTCACCTCCCACTGGACAGCCTGGACCAGCATATTCTTCATTCCACAGGGCCCCCTCTCCCCAAGGTAGGCTTAACATTAAGTTATGGCCCCACCCCCATAACCTTTACGAAAATCTCTGAGTCTTAGTTAAAATGAGGCTGATAATGTTAATTTCTTAGCCTCTTCCAGGGAGAACAGGTACTTTCAATGCAGGATCATGTCTAACCCATGCCTCCTGCATTGCCCCACTTGGTGACATCAAACTGACTTGGTCTTCTCCAGCTGATTTGTTGAGGGCTTCTCTTTCTTCTTGTCTTTCTTCCCTTCCTTTATTTCCTCCCTCCCTCCCTCCTCTCTCCCTTCCTCCTTCTCGCCTTCTTCCTTCCTTTTTTTTTTTGTCTTTTTAGGGCTGAACCTGAGACATATGGAAGTTCCCAGGCTAGGGGTTGAATTGGAGCTGCGCTGCCAGCCCACACCTGCGTTATTGCTGAGCCACAACGGGAACTCCTGTTGAGAGCTTTTCCAGCCTCAGCTATCGGACCTTGTGATTCCATCCAATCCTACTTATAAACTAAAAACAAACACAAGTCTACTCTCCAAGAGCTTAAAGTCTAACAATAGCACACACAGATGCAAAATTACAACTCTGACCTATAGGCGAGGGACACGGTGCCGAGACCATAGGAGAGGGTACCTGAGCGCTGAGGGAAAGGTGTGGCAGTCCAGGAAGGCTGAGGGCCCAAGGATGAGCAGGATTATCCTCATGGAGCAGAAGGAAGGGTGTATACCAGGGCTTAGGTAGAAGAAAGCCTCTCAGACTGGGGTGCAGAGGCTGAGGAGGTGTCAGGGAGGAAGATGTTAGAAAGGAGGATCGGGGCTAGATCTCGGAGAGCCTGAAGGTGGATCAAAACTTGGCCTCAGTGAAAAAAAGCCATCACAGATGGCAAATGACGAGAATCGATGATCAGAATTAGTTTGAAAACAAACCGCCCAGAAAACACTTGCCTCTCTTGCCCTAGCATGGAGAATGGACTGGAGGGGGCCCAGAGTTATCTGAGTGATGGAGATACAAGGAGGTCACTACAGAACTGCCCAGAGAAATAGGTTCCCAATGAGGGGAAGGCAGAGAAGGGCTCCCGAAGACAATTTTACAATGGAGCCATGGAGTTTCTGTTGTGGTGCAGCAGAAACAAATCCAACTAGGAACCATGAGGTTGCGGGTTCGATCCCTGGCCTTGCTCAGTGGGTTGGGAATCCGGCGTTGCTGTGAGCTGTGTTGTAGGTAGCAGACTCAGCTCGGATCCTATGTTGCTGTGGCTGTGGTGTAGGCCGGTAGCTGTAGCTCTGATTAGACCCCTAGTCTAGGAATCTCCATATGCCGCGAGTACAGCCCTAAAAAGCACATAAATAAACAAAACAGAGCCAGAGTCTGCCAGGTCACAAGGGTGGTGGTCTTAGAGGCAGGAATGAGCATTCCAGACAGAAGAACAGCCAAAGGGAAGGCTTGGAGGTAAGCAGTGTTTACAGCGATGGCCGGACAGGAAGTTGGAGCGTAAAGTGTGAGATGGAGTGTGATGAGGAATAAAGGGCTGAGAGCGGAGGCTGGCAGAGACCAGGCAGGAAGACCTCCTTCCCCCACACAAGTCCTCATCCAGCAAGTTACCAGGAGCCACAGATGGGTTTAAGCAGGCATGGAATAGGATCGAGTTTTATTTCTGGTAGATGACTGCATCAGGTGGACAAAAAAAAGGGATGTTGAGAGAGACGGGGTAGATTAGTTAACTAGAAGGCTATGCAGGCACAGGTTCAAATACTCTGCAGATATTAAAAATGATTAAAATTGGAAAATTCTTGTGGCTTCATGCTGGATACAAAGCAGTATATATCGTATCATCTCAAATATGTCTTTGGATATATATTTGCACAAAGACTGGATGAAAAGAAATCAAACGTTTAACAGGATTAGGTAACTAAGTTGCAGGATAACAGCTGATCTTTATTTTCTTCTTTGTAATTTTTTGCATTTTCTATAATGAGCGTGTGTTTATGAAAGTTCATGATTAGAAAGAAAGATGTCAATGACATGGAGTCAGCATGAAGGGTCCTAGCAAGCAGATAGCAACAATTTACATTTCACAAGTGCCTGATATTTAGTGACCCTAAATCTTAAGCCACAAGATAAATATCCTTCTGTGTTCACAGAGAGGAAAATGAAAACCAGGGAAGCCAAATGATTCATTTAACATGACACAAAGGGCTGGGAGGCTGAAGCAGATAGGAACTAGGCAGATGCATGTACACTTGAGCCGGGTCGATTCTTCTTGCTGAGAAATGATTTGAACAGAACAGATCATGCACAATCCAATAATTAAGATAGCCAAAATAATTAGAACCAGCCCAACAGACTGCATGATTATCAGCCCATGTCAATAAAGCAGTCAATCCAAAGCTGTGGATAAATAAGGCCGCAGGCTACACTGCTACAAAGACTGGAGTTCCTGACACCTAGGCATGATTGTGACGTATTTTTCTAGACATGAGGAGGGGCCAGCCTTAGCAGGGAAGAAGGCAGAAGTGGCTCCTACACCGTGCCCATCATCATCCTTCCCAATGGTGTTAAAAGACAGGAAAAGGCTGACACTAGTGACACACACAGGTGGCACATTTAACCCCGATGCCCAAAGGGGTGGCACTCACAGTCCCTTCCTCTAACAACTGATCATCTCATGGCTGTTCCCCATACCTCTCCACGCCTCCAGGAGTTCCATAAACACAACCCTGGATGAAGCCACAGCTACAGATATTAGACCCCCCTGGCTCCCCAGTGCTTAGGATGAGCTCCCATCCCCCTCCTTGGAAGGGAGCTGTGGCTCCAGGATAGAACCGGGCTTGACCGCCTTTCTTCCATAAGCACCCAGAAAACACAGCAAAGAGAGCCCCATAGGAGACCAGTCCATGTGATGCCTATTTCTTTCTTTCTTTCTTTCTTTCTTTCTTTCTTTCTTTCTTTCTTTCTTTTTATCTATCTATCTATCTATCTATCTATCTATCCATCCATCCATCTCAGAAAAGCTTAGAGAAACCAGTGGTATTTTTTAATATGGCTCCAAGAGCCTAAAAGAATTCTCTTGGATTTATTGCATGGGAGAGGTGAGACCATGGAGCGGAAGGATGGAGGAGGTAGGAGGCTTCCCCAAACTGCCAAGCTTGCAGATTAAAGAAGTGCAAATGAGTCAGCATCTAAGTTTATGCGGCGCTGGAGGACACTGTACTTTGTGAGCTAATAGAGCAGCATTTACTGTAATTACACAGAAAGTGAATTAACAAATTTACATTTTCTTGATCTAGTGATCAAGAAAGTAAGTGATCTTAAGGATGGACAGAAGAACAATTAACCAAGAGGTCAGCATCCACGGGTCCTAACTCAACCCTGCCACTGCCAATCCCCCAGTATCTGCTTTATCTAAAGAAGGCAGCGATGGGCTGTCGTGGTGGAGAATGGCTGGCAAGGGAAGGCTCTGAATAGGATGACCTAGTGGGACGCCCTGCAAATGAGACCCGGCCCTGCCTGTCAATCACCTGCGCACTCTTGCAGACCCGCACATCTGCCCCCAAGGTGATCCTTTTCTATTTCTGAGCCCTTTTGGGGTCCCTTGGGCCATGTCATTTCTGCTTGGCTCTCATTCTTTTTTTTTTTTTCCTTTTTGTCATTTTAGGGCTGCACCCGTGGCATGTGGAGGTTCCCAAGCTAGGGGTCTAACAGGAGCCATAGCCACCGGCCTACGCCGCAGCCATAGCAACGCAGGATCCGAGCCGCGCGTCTGCGACCTACACCGCAGCTCACAGCAACGCCGGATCGTTAATCCACTGAGCAAGGCCAGGGATCGAACTCTCAACCTCATGGTTCCTAGTCGGATTTGTTAACCACTGCACCACGACGGGAACTCCTTGGCTCTCATTCTTATTTTCTCCTCTCGGAAGGATGGTCACAAAATCTTACATCATCCCATAAACAGGAAGTGCCAGACACCTTGGTACTGTACTTATCCAAGGGCCGTTTATTGCCACACGGAACACCCCAAAGACCTCAGGGAGGTCACTACCTGAAGAAGTCCCCAAATCTTCACTCTCGGGGTACCTCCTGAAACATCACCTAGAGATCACTTGCCCTAACCTCTGACCTAATTCCAACTTTCTTCATCCATGACCCCCTGTTCCCAACCCATTAGAAGCAGCAAAGTGGAATACAAAAGGGGACAGACAACAGAAAGAGGAGGAAGTGATATTTAGGAAAGCAGCAAGGAAGTGATATTTAGGAAAGCAGCAAGCATAAAAAAAATCAGAACCAGCACAACAATTTTTGCGAAAATTTGTTCAGCTTTGAGGCACATAATTCCACAGACCTCTCTCTATTCCCCATCATAGTTCATAATGACAACCTTGAGTCATTCAGCAAAAGTGAAATTTAGGGGTGCTTCCGAAGGCAGAGATGTGCATAATGATTGAATAAGTATATCTATCCAATTGTATAAGAATAAGCTTTTGAGGCACAGAAGGTAGGTTTTTAGTTATCGAGAAAACTCACTCTTTCCTTCCTGATGCTGTAAATAAATCCTAAAATGAAATAATTTGGAAAACTCTTTGAAAACATGGAGTCCAACATCTAAAATGAGAAACTGAGATCTAGAGAGGCTTAAATGACTTGCAGAGGTCCTCCAGGAGGCAGAAAAGCCAGGACCAGGCCTGTCACTCCCAGTTCCCAGGGCTGCTCATCACCCCCACCCTCCACGTGGACACCTTGCCCTCCTTATAAACAAATGGTATGAACAGCAGGCCCAGTGTTATTCCCCTCAATCACATACGCTTAGTCAGAGAACGTGTCTCCTTTTTCTCTCTGTAAAAACTGCTTTGAGTTACGTGGAAGGAATTTGCTGGGTAAATTAAGATGCCTTTTCTTATGAATTCCATGAATATCATACTCCTCATCATATGGCTTCTGCAGAGTAATTTCAGTTTCCTAGATCACAATCTCCCATGGATTTTGTAAGACTCTTCCTAGTAAGACTGTTTATAAGAGGAAACAGACAAAATTCCCAAAGAATGAAGAAACATTCTAAGAAATACATTCCCAAATCAAGAGACTAACGTTGAGGCCGTTTATGTGATGACTTTAGTTCTCCATGGAGTGGCCTCTCCCCATCTTCCCATCGCCAATCAGTGTAGTTTTGTTAACTTGTTTTGAACAGTTTTTTTTTTTTTTTCTCTCTAAGATAAACGTCTGAGTCTTCCAAATGACCAAAATGCTTTGGATGGGGCAAAGGTCAGGTGGTACACTCCACAGCTAAGACCATATCCATTCTGACTTTTGGAACTCATACTGTCTCTCAGTAAGAATCAGCCTGGGAATGATGCACATGTTTGGTCTCATCTATCTTATCTCTTTGCGTGGAAGGACTTCAGGAAAAACAACTGGTCCAATCAAGCATCCAAAGTTGAGAAGCGGATCTGCCATTATAATCACCACCCTGGACAACTAAAGAGGTTTACCTGGCAAATCCTCTTATCTACATAAAGGAGAAAATTTGGGGTCAAGGAAAGTCATATCATGCTCAAATGTTTTGAATAGGGCTTTCAGTGAAATGAACTATCATGCCAGTTATAATATATGTCAAGCCACCTAAAATATCACGTGAAGGGAAAAAACAAGTGAATAATCAAGATTCATAATACAAATTAAATTGATCGAATATAACTTCCAGGTATTTAACACAATGGATTATTAAATTCAGAAAATGCATCTCTAAAACTTTTGAGGAAAATGAATCATAACAGATAACTGTAGATTTTTCTTTGCCTTCATGTGGATTATGAGTATTAAATACTCTCGTGAGGCAGAAAAAGGAATAAAAGGAGGATTTTTTTTTTCTGTTAAGAACAAAAAAGTATGTGATTTTTTTTTTTTTGTCTTTTGTCATTTTTAGGGCTGCACCCGCGGCATGTGGAGGTTCCCAGGCTAGGGGTCGAATTGGAGCTACAGCTGCCGGTCTACACCACAGCTACAGCAATGCGGGATCCAAGCCGCGTCTGCAACCTACACCACAGCTCACAGCAACGCTGGATCCCCAACCCAGGGATTGAACTTGAAACCTCATGGTTCTTAGTTAGATTCGTTTCCACTGAGCCATGATGGGAACTCCTGATTTTTTTTCCTTTCATCAAATTCATGTAAAACTTCTTCAGAGAAATTTAAAATGAGCAAGTAAGGAAAAATTTAAATTATCCTGTGCAATTTTCTAAAGGGGACCCTTTTTCGCTCTCTGTTATAAACTTTAACTTCAGTTCCTAAAACCAGATATACCTTATTACCAACTCCTTGTGAAATTACCTAAAAAGAAAAAAATTTACAGTTAAGTCCTTCCAACCAAATGGAAAACATTGCTCCCACAGAAGCGAATTGCCAGAACAATATAGAAAGTCCCGCTTTCTCCTTTGAAACCCTCAGGAAATGAAAAAGAAAATTAGCAATAAGAAAGCATGTCACATTCAAAAGAGCAAAGGAGAGACATGTGGGTGAACCACCCAAAAGAGAAAAAGGCTCTCAGATTTGGATTGTCCTAAGGCTTACCTGTTTGGAGAGAGAACTGACCTTTATCCAGCCTTACACTTTGATGAGTTAATTAAGCTGCTGTTTTCTGGGCATCCTATAATTACAGCCAGTTAAGGCTACAAGAAACCCAGCAGGTTACACCAATCCAACCTCTATATTTACAAATGAGAAAATGAAGATCTGCTGAGGTGAGATGACTCGTCCAAAGTCACATAGCTAGTTAACAGCAGAGGGAAGAAGGTGCCCCAAGTCACCTGACTCCTGTCACCTCAATAAACTGGGAAATAAGCTTGCTGAGAGAGAGATCATTTCAGCACTCCAGAAAAGCCACCGGTCTCTTGGAGAGCTATCACAGCTTGGAGAGTCCAAAAAAGCACTCCTGAACTCCACATGGTCCTCCAGGCTTTTTTCAGCACACAGGATGGATGACACAGCATCAGAACAGCTCGGTGAAGAGCCTGATGAAGGGCTGCCACCAAGAGCTTTCCATGACTCATTCTAGCTTTCTGCTAAAAGGAACTGTGTCATTGGACTTGCAACAGTTTTACTGAAAAACAATATTTAACAAGCCAAACCTGTACAAGGAGGAGTTCCTGCTGTGGTGCAGTGGGTAAAGAATTTGACTCAGTGGCTTGGGTCACTGTGGAGGTGCAGGTTTGATCCCTGGCCCCGGTGCAGTGGGTTAAGGATCCGGTCTAGGTTGCAGCTATGGCTCAGATTCAATCCCTGGCCTGGGAACTTCCATGTGCCACAAGTGCAGCCATAAAAATGAAAAAAAAAAAAATTACAAAACCATACAAGGAAAACTTAGAATACACTTGGTAAAACACTACCCACCTACTGAGTTCCTAGTATATGAAAAACCAACCAAGTCCTGTGTGAGACTCCCTGTGGGATATAAGCAGAATGACAAGAAAGTCACAGTAATAATGTAATCCACCTGTTAAGAATTAAGAACATTTTATGAGGAAAATCTTCCATAAAGAAGCATCCTGTTAATTTTATACTGATTTTTTGAATACTTTGAAAATAAAAGCAACCATAAATGCTTTTTTAAACATATACTATTACTGCTTTTTTTAAAACGCCAAATAACTTGTCTTCTTTGCATGATTAGTGTCCTAGTCTTTGAAAGCTTAGAATAATTCTCTCTTCTCCTTGCCCCTGAATTGAATGAGAAACACTGGAATAAGTGAAAAAGAATGGACCAGATACAATGGTGATTTGAATCAATCCAGTGCAATTTTGTCAACACCATTCTGTGGGAACATTGCCTTGTGCCAGATACTGATGTGGGTGGCATCGGTCCCCGACCTTAAGGTAGAGGGTAACATGGACAAGAAAACAAACCACACACCATGTAGAAAGTACTATAACAGAGGTATGTACAAAGCACATTGGGGTCCTAACTAATGAGGCAATTAATTCTGCAGGTAATGAGAGGCTAAGGGGAGAGTCAAGAAAATCTAGAGAGGAAATAACAACGGCACTAGGAGTCTTTCAAGGAAGAGTGCTCAGATGGATGAGAGGCCATGGTATTTCAGGCAGAGGAAAGAAGTTCCACACACAGACACAGAGTGGAGGGCACATGTACCGAGGGAAGAGCAAATGGTCTGATAGAGCCTGATTCTGGATTTCAGAACCAGAAAGTGAGTTGGAGCCACAGGGTAAAGGCTTTATTACAGTCTGCTACGAAGTTTAGACTTTTAGATGTGGGCAACGCAAAACCATCAGAGATTTTTTCTTTGGGTTTCATCTTATTTTGAGCACATTAACTATTTGAAAGTGTGCAATTCTGTCTACAGCCATACCACCCCGAATGTGCCTGATCCCGCCTGCAAGTGTGCAATTCCTTTTCATTTAGTACTTTGTACAACCATTCCCACTACCTATCTCTAGAACATTTCTATTAACCCCAAAGACAACCCTATATCCATGAAATGGTCACTCCCCTCTCCTCCCTCCTTGTTTTCTGTCTCTACGGATTGCCTTATTCTGGATATTCACATAAATGGAGTCACACCATTCTTTGCCTTTCATGTCTGGCTTCTTTCCCCTAGCATAATGTTTTCACAGTTTATCCATGTTGTAGCATGTATCAATACTTCATTCCTTTTAATGGATGAATAATATCCTATTATATAGACACAGACCATTTTTTTATCCATTCATGAACAGCTACCTCATGCATATTAGAGTTGCATCCACCTTTTGGCTACTGTGAACAGTGCGGCTATGAATGTTCATGTATGAATTTTTGTTTGAGTCCCTGTTTTCCATTCCAGGGTATATTCCTAGGAGTGGAATTGCTGGAGCATTTGGTCAGTCTATTTTTAACTTATTGGGGAATCCATCAGAGAGTGATTTTTAATCAAAGGAAAGATGTGATATGTATTTTAGGAAGACAAATGAACCTCATAGATAATTCAAGAAATAAGATCCCAGAGAAACGGTTCCCCCAGAGACCCACCAAATAGTTGTTCATTTGCTCCTTTCTGCTTTCCTTTCTTTCCGGCCTCCTCATTTAGTTTTTTTCTTTTTGAACCTACAAATTGGCATGCAATCTGGTGGTCCAAATATATGTCCTCCCACATACCTTGTGGCTCAACAGCATCTTTAAAGGCTTCTGTGCTAAAATCCTGCTAGCTCAGCCCATCTGCAATAGTTCAGATTGTTTTCTTGCTTTGTAATTCCTGCTCTAAAGAGGTGTATCAAACTTTAATAAATAGGCTTCTCTGTTTCAAATAAGAGGTCCAAGGGGAGCATAGGAATTCCGTCAGGAAAGGTAAAGCACCCTGGAGTGCTCTGACTTGAACATTCCCGCCAAGATGCCTGGGCTTTGTCTCAGCATACCCTCCCTCCATCCTACTCCTCAAATACAGAATCACATGTTGCCAAACAACCACTTCCTCAGGTGGCCTTCCAGGTTTGTAATAGCACCGACGTCATCAATCCAATGTGTATTAAATTTATGGCAATTGCACTACTGGATCAGAGAATACATCAAAATCCCCTAAAATGCACAATTTTGAACATTTTACATTCCATTTTTTAAAAGTGCAATAATGAGTAAGCCTTCTAAAAAACAACCATGGGTTACGAGAGGTTAAAGAGTCACAAACAGCTCTTCCAAAAGCAAAGCACAGGGTTTTCAGGGTGCTTCTGCATGCCCATGAAGAATAGCAAAATACACCACCACCAAATACGCCACTTTGGCATAAGAATTATTTTGAGCTGAAGGCAATTGAGAAGAAGCAGATATAAGAACCTCTCTGCCCTTCTCCTATGGGCCTAAAAACATGACATAAATTTGTAAAGGTGCCCCTCCCCTTTTTCTCTCTACCAGGAAGAATAAAAGTTAATCACCAGAGATAACTCTAGACCCTCATCAGCCAGAGAAAGTACCAGAGGAATCTGTATAACAATCCTTGCTAATACTAGCCCTTACCTACCATAAGTTTCTCCTTATATGTGTTTTTGCACAACCTGTCAGCCCTAGAAACGCTAAGTCCTTTTCCTTTGCTTTGTCATTTCTCTAAAAATGTACTGTTCTTTCATTAACATGCCATATAAACCCAAGTTCTAACCACCACTTTGAGTGACCTGTCTCTGAGGGCTCCATATGCATGACACCCATGTTAATAACTTCTGTTTTTCTCTTGTTAATCTATCCTTTATCAGTCAATTTACAGGGACTTAACCTGAGAATTTAGGAATATAGAGGAAAATGATGTTTTTTCCTTCCCCAATTCCATCAGGGCAGGATGTGGAGAGAGAACACGGTAAATCTGGAAGACCTATGGCGAAATCCCTGTACTCCTCTCAGTCCTGTTCTACCTATGGAATGACGGCAGTTGACAGGACTTCCATTTGGGCACTACGGCTGTGTGCACAAGAGCCAGGCTTCCTTAGCTAACATTAGCTGGACTTTGTTCAGGTGTCAGGCAGGCAAGTGCTTCCTGGAGAGACTGAACCCTCAACCTCTATCAGAGGGAGCTTTTGGTCTAAGGGAATCGTGATAATCTTATTCTATTTGCCAGGGATTGGTTTAGGAATGGTCATGTGACATACTTCTAACCAACGAGACCTGTGGGAAATCTGCCGGGAAACTTCTGAGCAATTACTTTTGCATTAAGAATGGTTTAGAAAAATGGGGGAGTTCCTGTCATGGCTCAGCAGAAAGGAATCTGACTAGTATCCATGAGGACCCAGGTACGATCCCTGGCGTCACTCAGTGGGTTAAGGATCCTGAGTTGCTGTGGCTGTGGTGTAGGCTGGCAGCTACAGCTCCGATTCGACCCCTAGCCTGTGAACCTCCATATGTCGCAGGTGCGACACTAAAAAAAAAAGACAAAAAAAAAAGAAAGTTGGGGCACCACCTCTGTCGTGCTTTAGCCTTTGAACTATTGCTATGTGAGGAACTGACTGACAGCGTTGCTAGTGACAAGCCTGATGGCAAAATCATCTATGTTGCAACAACTGAAGCCCAAGAGAATTCAGTCTTTAATTAACCAGCCTAGGTACAGGCTTCCTGCAGATTCTTGTTATGAGAGATATTACATTTTCCTTGTAGGTTAAGCCATTTTTCTTTGGGTTTTTTGTTATTTGGCACTAAAGGTTCCTTAACTGATAAACTGACCTACATGAGTGGATAAATGTTTAACAAGCACTTTATTAATTACTATTTTTAAAAAATTAAGACTCACAACCCAAATTACATTTCTTACCTGACATTTTGGGGTATAAAAACAACTCCAGAAAGCTACATACAGGGAAGAATACTTGGCCGGGGGGGGGGGGATAGGTCTGCCATTTTAACCTGCAAATAGAATCAGAAGAGTGCTAAAACAAGAACTGTGTGAGAATTTAGAAATGAAAACATGCTGTAAAAAATGCCCATGCCACAAATCTACAAATGAAAATCTGGGGTAAGAAGCACTCAGTTTCCCCCTCGGCATAATAAAATATGACTGCAGAATCATCTGTATGTGAAGTCTACTGACTAGTGAAGTACTCTATTTAAGGCCTCTCAAGAGCTTGCTGACAGACTTATTCAATATCTGTCACATTTGGAGGGCAAACAAAACTGTGACCTTTTACAATTTCTCTTGTTTTGTTTGTTTTTAACTTTCTCAAATCAGATGTGTTGGAACTGGCTCAGAAGACTAACAGGTAATGAGTTATTAATACAGTTCCCAGTCCAAGTCAGTGGTTGTGTCTGGGGAGACCGAAGTACGCATGCTCACTGTTCCCTATACCAGCCTCACCCCTAAGAAACACACAGCCTGTATAAAGCTCCCACTTGCACAGCCAATCAGACTAAGCCTTTTCTTTTTTTTATATAATGACTTTTATTTTTTCTATTATAGTTGGTTTACAGTGTCCTGTCAGTTTTCCACTGTATAGCAATGTGACCGAGTCACACATACATATATACCTTCTTTTCGTCACATTACCCTCCATCGTGCTCCATCACAAGTGACTAGATATGGTTCTCAGTGCTATACAGCAGGATCTCATTGCTAATCCATTCCAAAGGCAATAGTTTTAAGCCTCTTCTCTACAAGATCAAAGGGCTGCCTCTGTCTAAGTGATAGACTTTGTTTTCTAAATTAAAACTGATTCAAGATTATGTGGATAACAACATCCCCTCCTTCAAAGGCATTCTGAAAACACGCTTTCAGAGAGAAAAGGGGGAAGTTAGAGCTGGGATGCTAGGAATTACATGTAATTGACAGATGTTTGTAGCATACGTGAAAATTCGCTATCACAGTACTTTAGTTAAAAAAAAAAAAACTGGGTGAAGATCACGGCTCAAAGTTCCTTTCAACTCTATGAATCTTTGATTCTACATGTGCTTACTCATTTTCCTCCAACCAGTTTGAGTTTGTCTCAAAAACAAAAGGTAACCTTTGAGGGGAAAAAGGGAGAAATGCATGACTTTGATGCTTCTTCAGTAGACATCTTCTGGCTAGATTTATCTTTTACTGGTGAATAGTAAACGGTTTCCTTGTGCCTCTTTCATTTTGTTTGTTTCAAATATCTGAACAAAAAGACAGTATTTTTCAGAAATGTTCATGTTAGCAGTCACTGTCATTTCTTCTGCCACTTTAGTTCAGCCCAGCTCTTTATTTTTCTAGTATTTGTTAGTTTTAGCTTCTTTCAACCAATATTTCCAATGTCTGAACACCAGTTTCCCTAAAATACATTAGATGCTAAGGATTAAATCACGTGGAACAAGTGATTAAGTATCAATGACATAAAACAAATATTGAGCTTCAACTGGCCCAGACTCAGTTATTCCCAATGGCCATTATATTTTTGGTTTCTTCCACCCTACAGTTTATCTTCTGTTATGTCAAATTGTGGCTCTGATGATCAGTTCCATAATATTTTAAGCACATGAAATGTGATCAATTCTGTTGTTTTTCAGGATAACGTCCTTGAATGTCATTTAACAGGCTTCACATGCTTAAAGTGACAAATGTAAATATTACTGTAAGCAGTTTTCAAAACAGTGAGAACATAAGAAATGGTGTTCAAACCCAACCAACAGCCACTCCCACCTCCTCAAACCCTCTTCCTCACTACTCTGGGTGAACTTAGAGATAGCACAACCCCGTGGGACAAGGAGGACATAGCACCCAGTTTTTCACTAAGCAGCCTCTTATTTTCAAACTCATTTCAAGGCTCAGTAACATTTGCTGACAGGTTTTTGAGTGAAGCAAATGCTCACATCCCCGACATCAAATAAATATTCCCTAAAATGTAGACAAAAGAGATCTGGAGTGATGTTCCACCTCTCACTCTTACCCCACCCCCACTCTCCCAACCTTGTCTGTGACAGACCCTAAGTATGCAAGTGGTGCTGACTGGCATGGCAGATGGAAGCATCTGCCTACAGTTGAGAGACCTGTCTTAAAGGGACAATGAAGGGTTCTGGAATTATCTATACATCCATAATTTCCCACCGATATGTTTGAAATCACTTCCCTATCTCCCTGCATGGTATCGAATAATTTGGAGAAACTAAAAGGTAATATATTACATCCTTTGGTCCTTAGAGGAGAAATGAGGTGGTTGATTTTCACCTATGAACAAAATACTTAAAGTCTGAACACTGGGGGACATCCAGCAAGTTATAGAAAATAATTCAGCGTGTCCTCAATAAGTCAAGATAAAGGAAACTGAAATATGGTTTGTATTGTTCCCTTTTTTCACTTGCTAATGCATTCCCTGATGGGTGTCCCCATGACATTATTGTTTGGTCTGCAATCAGCTTATCTGGCTGAGTTACAAGAAAGATGGAGTGAGCCTGCAGTTTCCGTTTGTTACTCTGTAGCAAACAAAGGCTGTCAGCTTCATGACTGGGGATGGATGCAGACTCTCTCATGCTCCAGGAAGTTCAGTTATATCCTTTTAGTTAAAACTTGCAATAAAACAGATTAATCACTGCAATCACTTTTAACCACAGGGAAACACTGTAGGAAAGCGAAAAACCATCATAAATTTCACCAGTTTTTGAAGATAAAGTCCCTTTTCTATTGACAAATGCCTTTACTTTGATCAAAATCTTTACAATCAGTTGTACAAGGCTTTAGACGATAGCAATGGACACACCAGCAGTATAGGGAATTTCCCAGGCTAGGGATCGAATCTGAGCCGCAGCTGTAGACAGACACTAGATCTTTAACCCACTGTGCTGGGCCAGGGATCTAGCAAGCAGCACCACAGAGACAACTCCTGGTCCTTAACCCACCATGCCACAGCGGAAACTCCCCAAATATGTTAATTTGTAGAAAAAACTAACTTGTTGAACCTAAAGCAAATCTATAAGGTTAAAATGATCTTATCTGAAATGCCGCAAATTACCACACTAATGTTTTACTCCAAAGGAGATACATTTGCTATCTGTATTATTTGCCAAATGCCTAGTTTGGTTGCTTTCAGCTTTTTCCTTCCATTTCACCAGTTGCTTTTGCAAAGGGGAGGGAAGTGAAGGAAATGACCGAATCTCATTGTTTTTATTCTTTTAACCAAGTAATATAGGAAAATGGGCTTCAGGTGGTCATGCAATTGAGTATCAAAGGACAGTGGAATCTCTCTGAAAAACAAGGTGGACACAAGAAAGATGGGCTCAAGGAACAAAGGACACAGCCAACCCAAGGGCACAGCTTGCTTGGCAGAGGTCACAGATCAGGAATCTTGGTGTACACTGCACTGCAGATGCACTCAAAAATGAAAGGAGCGTTCATTCTTGGTAACTGCTGGGAAAACCCTAGGACCTGCCTAAATTCCTTCAATATCACCACTCCTCATGGCCTCACATGCAGCTTTGACACTGAGAGTCTCCATTACCCCCTCAATGGCATGTAACTTCCAAATGCTCCCCCAACAAAAGCCTAACTTCTATGGCAATCAAGAACACTTGCAATTATGAGCAGTCTGCCTGATGGGGTTTAAGGGCCCTTTTTGAGCTCTGAAGAAGAAAAATCAGGAGCGAAGGAAAAAAATCATGGAGACTTGGGTATAATCGGATGTGAACTTTCTATGGCATAGAAAAAAACTCTTCTCGTTTTCCCCTCAAGGCCATTGCTAAATGTTATCCATAAGACATGGCGGATCCAAATGTCATTGATTCTGGCCATTTTGATAACAAACCACTTAAAGCACCATCACTTCTGTGTTTATAAATCATTTTTAAAACATGACTTCCCTGTGTGGATGGAAAGAATGGAAGCAAGTAAGAATTTGATTTCCATGAACGATACCCTTCAGGAGTGTTAGCAAGAGAGTATGTTGAAACATAGGGCATCATACTTGGATATGTTCAGCCTCAAGACACTGCAGGACAAAACCACAAATCTAGAAATTAAGAGTTATGTAGTATGAATTGGCAGTTGTTTAATCAGAAAGGCACAGGTAATACTGTGTCTAATGTCAGAAATGATACAGGAGTTCCCCTTGTAGCACAGTGGAAATGAATCCGACTAGGACCCATGAGGTTGCAGGTTCAATCCCTGGCCTCGCTCATTGGGTAAGGACCTGACGTTGCCATGAGCTGTGGTGTAGGTCACAGATGCGCCTTGGATCCTGCATTGCTGTAGCTATGGTGTAGGCTGGCAGCTGTAGTTCTGATTTGACCCCTAGCCTGGGAACTTTCATATGTGTGGGTGCAGTCCTAAAAAGCAAAATAATAATAATAATAATAATAATAATAATAATAATAACAAAAAGAAAAAAAGAAATGTTACAGAAATAAAATGCATCTTCTTTTCTCCTCTGTGCAAGATGAATATATGTGATACTACAGTGCACATATAGAGAGACCCACCATAGAGTTCAACCATGATGGGGGAAAAAATGATCCTTCTTCTGCCCAGATGAGAAACTCAGCTTTGCTGATTGGCAAAGAGAAAGGCAGTCTTCCAGAGTTCCTGCTGTGGCTCAGTGTGTTTAGAACCGCATCTGTGAGGATGTGGGTTCCATCTCTGGCCTCGCTCAGTGGGTTAAGGATCCGGCTGCTGCCACAAGTTGTGGCCTACGTCACAGATGTGGCTCAGATCCGGTGCTGCAGTGGCTCTGGTATAGCTCTGATTCCACCCTAGCCTGAGAACATTCATGTGTTGCAGGTGTAGCCGTAAAAACAGAAAGAAAAGAAAAGCAGTCTTCCAAGAAGAGTGTATACATGCATCCAGTTGGAATATGGGGTGAAAACAGTTGAACTTCTCTTTCTATTTATTACTCTATCCCGTCAGAGTTTGCTTTCATTAGTGTTTCATGATGTATATGTTAGTTCAGTCCATGCGCCTAATTTTAAAATGAATAAATACAAATTGCATAGAATGATGCTTAAGACATTTTCAGATATCACTTGCCTTGAGAAGTAAAAAGAGAAAAAGGAGCCTTTTTTTTTTTTTTTGCTTTTTAGGGCCACACCTGAGGCAGATGGAAGTTCCCAGGCTAGAGGTCAAAAGCTATAGCTGCCAGCCTATGCCACAACTACACGCTGGATCCTGACCCACTGATCAAGGCCAGGGATCGAACCTGCATCCTCGTGGATGCTAGTCGGATTCATTTCTGCTGAGCCACAACAGGAACTCCCAGAAAAAGGAGGTCTTAATGATATCTTCAGTACCCCCAAAACAGAGGAATCCCTCTGCCAGCAGCATCTGGTCCAAGAGAAGGTCTGAGAACAGTACATCAACTAATGGGTCAACTAATGGGTGCTTGCCTCTTAGATACATCTGCTCTTGGGAGATAATTATTCTAACACAAATGATACTTTGGGCTACAAATGAGCTGAAGAAAATCATCAATCTATTTCTGTGTCAGGTAGAACTTGGTGGGTCCTGTATAGACCATTAATTTCATGGAAAATAAGCCAACAGGGGAAACAGATAAATCATTAGCAGAGTGAAGAAGAGACGCAGTGAATTCCTACCAATTCTCCTACTTTCTTTTTCTTGCAGAGAGCAAAATGACAAAGTATTTATGTCCTACTGTCTTTGATATCTCTGTTTATCTCATTAAAGGAAAAATGCTTCTGAAACCACAAGGACATGTTCTATTTCAAGTTTCAAGAATTCAATCCCAAATGATTTACACAAGTTAACAGTATGCCTACAGAATTTTAATCTCCACATTTCTGAAACTCTATCACTTTTAATTTCATAAAAAAAACAAAACACTACAACATTCATTTTCCTTTTGTTTATTTCAGGCAGTATATAACATTAGGATTTGGTTGACGTAAACAAGGTAGATCTGAAAAGTAACATTAATTGTTTTTAATGAAATTTTTTTTCAATTAAAGTTAAGGCTAGTAAGAACAGTTGGCACTTTTTATATCATTTCAATGACTAAATCTTATTCAAAATTAATTTCTTCAAAGTTCCACAGAACGTATTCACAAGACTCATTAATGTTTATTTATTAAAGTCAGTGTTTTCAGTAACTGAAAGAAGCATTATATAGTGTTTCCAACTCAGTTTCTTTCCATCTGTCCTCCTATTTTACTGTTCATCCCGTTGTTTACACATAAGAATTGTGCTTGGAACAGAATAGCCGGGCATCCCCCAAAGGGGAGAGCTCTCCCCCATCACTTTGCACTGCATTTTCTGTCATTTACCTACCAGTACCAACATCCGTCCCAAAGTGTCCCTGCCACAGCCTACCAAGAGAAGTTGCTGTGCAATCCACTAGAAAACAACTCTTCCACTTACATAAAGTTCTATCAGGGCAGGTATTTTTACCCATATTGTTCATTCTTATATTGTCTATACCTGGAATAGTATCTGACCATATATATATATATATATATATTTATATATATTTACTGAGTGAATAAATTGGATGAATAAAGGAATAAAGAACCTATACCCCCTTTTATTTTTGTCTTTTTTTGTCTTTTTAGGGCTGTACCCTCAGCATATTGAGGTTCCCAGGCTAGGGGTCAAATTGGAGCTATAGCTGCTGACTTACGCCAGAGACACAGCAAAGCTGTGTCTACACCACAGCTCAGGGCAACTCTGGCTCCTTAACCCACTCAGTTAGGCCAGGGATCAAACCTGAGTCCTCATGGATACTAGTGGGGTTTGTTAACCACTGAGCCATGACAGGAACTCTGCCCCCTACCCCCTTTTAGGGCCACATCTGTGGCATATGGAAGTTCCCAGGCTAGGGGTCAAATCAGAGCTGCAGCCACAGGCCTACACCATAGCCATGGCAACTCCGGGATCCGAGCCACATCTGCTGGGATCCTTAACCTACGGAGCAAGGCCAGGGATCGAACTTTTATCCTCATGGACATTATGTCAAGTTCTTAACCCACTGAGCCACAACGGGAACTCCTAAAGAACCTATCTTTCAGTCACCTCCTCTCATTTCCTGGGCTCCATGTACCCCATCTGCCTTACTTGCTTTCTGTGATTTTCACACATAAAGGCTTCTTCCTAATGTCACACCCCCAGTGGCACAAGGGACCTGAGCCCCTACCCTTTAAGCCCATTCTCTCAAATTCCTACCACAAGGCTCTGTCAACTATTCTAGCCTTCCAATTGCTAGTCAGAGGATAATTTATTTGCATAATTATCAGAGGCAGTCTTTACTTTGACTAGCAAAACTTCCGTAGCACCAAAAGTTAGCTGCAAGAAGGGCCCCAGGGAAGAATAATTTACTCAACTGACCAACTCAGATACAAAGGAACCCCCATATGTGTAGCCAAAGTCTTCCTAATACCACCTTACACATAAAAGGCATTCAGTGGGCATTTATTACACTGGCTGGTAAACCATGGAAATATAATGTGAATCTAATATCTCTAAAGCATTTGTAAGTTCCCATGTTATCCAAGAGGGCAAGATAGTGAAAATGTGGACTGGTCAATACTGTGCTAGTAAGAGAACTTGCTGCTGGAAAAACAACTGTACTCAAACTGTTCTGGTGAATGGTCCTTTGCCAGCCTGGTAGAGTAGCACAGTGTCCCACTCTTGGTTCTTAAAGGGTTTCTCAATAAATTTATCTCCATTCTTATTGAAGGTCCTAGGTGGAAATCCAATCTAGACCTTCTAGGGTCAATCTGGGCTAGAAGTGAACTAAAATCATAATGAACAGGTGACAATCAGAGAATATTTGACAATTTTCCCAAATACTTGTCCCAATGAGGAGGTTGCTTTTCTGGCTCATGTGATTTCTCTTAAGTAGATTAACATTACGGAGTCTGTGCATTGCATTTCTAAGCCAGTCTCTCATTGTCCACACATTGTATGTTTCTTTTCCCTCTACATCTCTCAAAAATACTTGCCCCGCCTCCAATAACAGGAAATGCAATCAATTTCAATTGTGAGAGATGGTCCATGTTATCAACTCTACATTTTCCCCTTTGCAACTTTCACCTGCCTCCAGGCTTTGCACTCTAAGTCCACACAAAGAGCTGACCTTTTTCTCTCTCAAAAGCTCACAAATATGTCAGGCACTTCTTATGGCCTTTTCCACCTCTCCCCACTGGCCTATCTGGGTCTACTTTTCTTCAAAATGTTAGGACTCATAAGATAATTTAGAGAAGGAAGTAAGAATGAAACATGGGACCTCGATTGCTCAAATTTTTAAATTAAATGTGATGTCAATTTCTAGTTATATAGAGCTCATTTAAGAAATTCATACCACAGACACTAATGCCAGATGCCAAAACAAAGGTAAAAATGTTTACTTAACATGGGTGTCAAAATCATCTCTAGGTTTATAATTATAAAATTTTAAAGCTGTTCATTTCACCGATGATGAAACTGAGATCCAGAAGAGTTACGTAAGTTGCCCAAGATAGACTCCTAGCAATGCTGACAGTCCTTGAGGTTCGTTTGGCCATAGCCCAAACAACAAATTATGATCCTATAACCTACTGAAGGCCTGTCATTTTCTCCAAACTCCTCATATCTTAATAATGTCAGCTCATTAACTTCCCAGGAAGCTAAATTTACATCATCATTATTACCACCATGACAGATTTTAGAACTACATAATCCCCTAAGCACAGCAAGCCTTCCTACCATGAACAAAAAAACTGAAGGCCAAGGAGGCCTGTACACTTGTTAGTCGAGGAAACACGACCATTGAGGGTTAAGCCAGGAATGGAGCCGGGGTCTACTGACGGATTGTTACCTAGAACTCTTTAGTGTTCTACACAAAGGATTAGCTCAACACCATCAAATATTACAAATCTGAGATTGGTTTGATCTAAACATGCATTTATGGCTAGAAAACTATAATTCTTTTAACTAGTGCACAAGCTGTGGCTTATGAAAGTGCTAGGTTGGACATCCACTTGTCAGATTGTAGAAGAAGGGAGAGGAAGGATGGGTGGGAGGTTGCGTTCAGTGACCTCTAGAGTCCCTTTGACCTCTAGGATTTTTTGATTCTGGACTACCAGGGAGCTGGGCACCTCAGCTAGCCAGGGCCCATGCAGAGGTGGAGAATGAGCAGAATCCTAGGAGGCTCTCTCTCCTGCTCTTGGGGTCAATGACTCTACCCTCCTCTTTCACGCATTATTCCATATCCAATTTACATGCAACCAAAAACTCCAGGCACATGGAGAGCATAAGGTAATGCAGCTCCATCATTTCCAAAGACAAGACTACACTGCTTAGCTTTCAATATTGCCTTGCGTAAATGAGCATTCCATAACTGAACCTCCAGATTCAGCTTTTACAGTTTGTTCATGTACTCCGCTACTATCAGAATTAATTATGCAGTATCTTCACGAGGAGAAATCAGATTTGGAGGCAAGTTAGGACAGGAAAGAATAAAGTACACTTCCCAAAGGAAGGTTACCGTATCTGATTCCCCTGCAAAAGCACAGGGAGTCCTTCCACACACAGACAGATTTCAGATGGCAGTCCCCAGCTGAGCTAGCAATGGGAAGGAGGAAGTTGACATGTTTGAGAAATGAAGAATGCGCCAACTAACAGGACTCTGAGGCCAACATGTTATTAACCCCGTCCTCTCTATGTAATTCCATTCCAAACCGGAATTCAACACAAATCTGCTTCTCTGCTTTCCTGAATGGCTACTAAATATTACAACGTACTGATTTTAGACTTTTTCTTTTTTTGCAATATGAGTCCAAGGGAAAGAAGGTGAGATTTTTCATCTCAGAGAAAAAGAATTATATTAAGGGTCAAGCTCTGAAAGTTAAAAGGAAGCTTCAACAATAGGATGGTCACACTGATTTTTTACACGAATGAGATTATAAAAAAAAATTCGAAGGATCGGATTACACACAAGGGAGCCAGGTGTTCCGCAGACTTCAGAAGAGCAAACTGATGCTCTACAACTCAGAGTCAAATAACAAAACAACAACAACAAAAGCCTTACAAGGTCTAGCAAGTAAAAGACGGACTCCATGCAAAATCCGGAAAGCTCTACTTTAAAAGGCTTAGATGGGTTTTGCACTCTCCTCATCCTGGCGTGACTAGACACGGGGAATGGTGTTCCTAGTCATGAGGAAGGTCGGGAAAAAGTATATATTCTATTTGCATTCAGCTGCCTTCACCGATACATTAATGTTATCTAAGGTCTAACCTAAAGAAACCCTGCACTTCGTGGGTTTGGAGGAAGGTTCCTACCCTGGCCTCCTTAGCTCCCCATCAGCCTGTCAGGCTGGCATGACCACATCAGTTCCGTCTGCTACCAACATCAGCACAATACAAGAAAAAGCCCTTCTCCTCCTCTTCGGAGGTTTGCACCACTTTTCTTCCAAAGGTATTTCTAAAAGGGAAGCACAACTTGAAGGAAGGAGCCTACCTGCCAAAGGTCGGGTCTTTTTGATTGTTACTCTCTTGGGGAGCAGCGTCCAGAAAATTGACACATGCATTCCAAGTCTGGCAGGTGTACAAAGACAGCTAAGGACGAGAGGCCAGGAAAAGAGGAAGGCAAGGAGATAGAGGCAAGGCTCTAGAGTACAGGTTTGAGGGAAAAGGAAGAGGAGGATGGGAGGGGAAAAAAGAGAGTCGTGGAAAGAAAGCAGAGCAAGAAAGAAGAAAGGGGGACAGGGAACGAAAGAGAGAGTGATAAAGGAGACGGTGGGGAAGATGAAAGAATGTGCCAGGGACGTGGCGGAGAAGCGGCCTTGGGGACCGGGGCACCCCTGGGGAGCTGCACTCCACGCGCTGGTGCTCAGGACGCAGGGTGCGTCCGCCACTCACCTTTCAGGATGAGGGTGTCGATGTCCCGGTCGATGCCCAGGAAGTAACACTTCCTCCAGAGGCCGGAGTAGGTGGCGAAGAGCGGCCGGCCGCACTCGGCGTCCAGCCCGCCGAGCCCCAACAGCGAGCGCCAGGACTCGGGGTCGGCGCGCCCGGGGCCGCCCGGGAGTAGCCGGCGCCCCAGTGGGGGCGAGTCCCGCAGCGGCAGGTGCGACAGCGGCATCAGGCGGTTCTTCTGGTCCGGAGGGTCGGCGCCGGCGCGGCTGCGCTCGCAGCTCTCCTTGTGGCGCCGGGGGTCGGTCTCGTACCAGTGGTCGGTGAAGATGGCCGTGACCAGCAGCCCCAGGGAGCAGAGGCTGAGGCCGAGGCTGAGCGCGGTGACGAGCGCCCGCGGCTCCATGGCTGCCCGCCCCGCCGCGGCCGCCGGTGGGCTCGCGCGCCGCCGCCAGACACAATGCACTTGGCCTCGGCTCGCTCCGCGCTCCCTCCCGCACTCCCCCACCTGCCCCCCACCTCCTGCCCGCCTGCCAGCCCGCGGCCTCCCCGCCCTGCTCCCGGCCCGGCGCGCTCCCTCCCCGGCTCCCTTCCGACCGCGCGCCCGCCCCCTCCCCGGCCCGCCGCTCTGCGCCTCCCGGCGCCTGGAGCACTTCCTTGCTCTCTCCGCTCCCGCAGCCCCCTGCCTCCTTCCTTGCGCCCTCCACGCTCACTCTACCACTTCGCCCCTCCCCACCTAGCAGTCCGCCGGTCCCCCCGGCTCTCCAGCGACCCTCCTTCCCTTTCGAATCCCTCCTCGTCGCCCTCACTTTTCTCTCCTTTCCGCTTAACCCCGTCCCTACTTTCCCCTTACTTTTCTCCAACTCTTCCTCCCCACTCTTTTCGTCCCTCTTTTGGCCCCCGCTCCTGTCCCTTCCAATGCCTGTCCTGGACTCGAGACTTATCTCCAGTTACCCCTGAGCGCACTGCCTGCCTTCCTCTCCCCTCCAACGACCTGAAAAGACATCAACAGCGTCAGACTCAGTCTTGTCACTTGTCCAAGTTGATTTGGATCAGTGTCCCGTTTTGTACCCAGAAGCAAATCCCATCCAGGTCGGGCTGCATGGTGACCAATTTAACTCTTAGGAATCTTCATCTGGAGCTGAAGACCCTTTCTCCGCCTCCTGAAGGATGCAGCCTCTGCGACCCCTCTGCTGCTTTCTCCTTGCGGTCCCCCCTTTCCCTGTCACTCGCCCGTGGCAAGCTCTCAGCGCTCTCTCCGCTCCAGCCCCTCTTCTGAAAGAAAAGCAAGCGAGTGTCACTGGAGCGACAGACCAATGACCAGAGATTTTTCTCCACTTCACTTCAGCCTGCTGGGAGGTGGAATTCCTCTCCGACCACCTCCTGGAATTTCTAGAAATGCATAGGATCAATAAACCCTTGCAACGGCACCTGCTCTGTGAGGTGATTGTTGCTCTTGAATAAAGAAAGCCCTTAGTAATAAATAAAAGGAATGATTTTTTTTTTTCCTGTGCAAGTTTCTTGCCTGGGCTGGCAGGGGCGACAGCCACGACGCAACACTACACAACAAAGTCAACATCTCAGCTTGCTTCTGTTTTCCATGGTACTCAGGCCGTCACAAGATGTTAATTCTGAGAATTGGAGGCAGATTCACATTTTCTTAAATGAGGACCCAGGGTCCTGAAAGAGTTAATCGCTTGTGTTGTGGCATCTCACCACAGAGGACCAATACCCTGGTGCCACTTAGCGCCCTAGGGGCCACATCACAGACAGAAAAGCATGCTTCGAAAGCCTAGGGATGCCAGTGCTTGTGTTCTTATGTGATGAAATATTAATGATCTGAAGATTATGAGGCATTCATTAGATGCTAAATGTCATTACTCCACGATTTAATGAGACTTATTAATTAGTGCCCCCACATATATTAATGTGACTTATATATTTCCTCTGAAGTGACGTCTGTAAAGACGGTATAAGAATCTTGCTGGGATTTATTTTCATTGCTGTTTGTACTCAGCACCTTCAAAGAGTACATTTCTGAGCTTCTCTGTTCACAGATAGATCACTTAAGCAAAACTTACAGTCATCTTGGAACCCTGTGCCCATTTCTGCTGACCTGACAATGTGAATTATTACTTGGATTTTCTCACAGTTTCAGCAAGATCTATGGTGAGCTCCAATCTAATTAAGGAAGACAAATAATTATAATTTTAGTCTTCCTCTCACCTATAAGCTTTTCCTTAACAGGAAACGCTAAGCTCATCAAAGGAGTCTTATCTAGATTTACACAAAAATGATGAGACTTAGAAGCTTTCTTTTATTTATACTCTATAATATGTGTAAAATCCTAAAGCTTTACGGATACACAGAGAGAATATCTTTAACTGTTGAGCCCATAGTTGACAGCTGAAATTCGCTCAAGTTGCTATGTGTCCATTTTTAAAAATGCATCTTGAGATAAAGTGATTACAGACCTTGAAGTCCCAAGGGTGGTCAAACCTTTAGCAACTCTTCACCCCCCTTTTCAAACACTGATGTACTACAAGAAATAAATATTCCGCCAGATTTCAAAGTCACCTTGTCATATTTACACAATAACCATGTCCTCAACTGGAGCCAATAAAAGGAAAGCTCTTTTCCAGGCACATCTGTTTAACTTAGAAGAAAATAATGTCCTGCTTCATTTTCCTAGCCAGAACCCTTTGATCACACCCATCTCAGAAAAATAGCATTATCCTTGGAGTTCATTTACGTCTATGTTTAAGACCAGTCTCAGCATATAATCTAAAGGTTACTATATGATGAATTATCCTTGACAGTATTTCATAAAAAACGTCACACATCACAAATATGGGCCAGCAGCATGTAATGAGAGCTCTGCCTCTGCTGGTGCAGCATTAACGGCATCAGCAGGCATGTGACATATGATGTGTGCACAGGTTTTGCTACAGCAACTGTGTATCGCTTCATCCATGTTTGTGAAATTTCTATCACCCACTAGCCCCATTCTGGTAGGGAAGTGGGAAATACAAAGAGGAACACATGGCTCCCATCTTCAGGATGCTCCCATTCAAGTGGCAAGAGACAGACACATAGATTTTTCTATGCGCTCTGGTAGAAACTGGAACACAGTGTGTGGGAACATAGACGATGAAAAGACTCATTGCCTGGGGAGTCGGGAAGGCCACTTAGAGACTTGTGAGTTAGTTCTCCACGGATGAGATCAACTTTACCCAGAGGAATAGATCAGAAACACCAACATCATGATCAGAATATAACTCTGATTTATGTAGCTACCTGACAGATTTGGAGGCTTCCATATTTGAGGACCCTGTCAAAGAAGAATTTGAGGCCACTGTCAAAGAAGAATGTTTCTCTATATTTTGAAAGCATAAGATTGACACGTTCTAATCCCTGACCACAAGCTAAATGCAGAGGAGAAGCAGAAGTCTAAGCCATTTGCAGCAACATAGATGGAGCTAGAGACTCTCATACTAAGTGAAGTAATTCAGAAAGATAAAGACAAATACCATATGATATCACATATCTTGAATCTAATATATGGCACAAATGAACTTTTCCACAGAAAAGAAACTCATGGACTTGGAGAACAGACTTGTGGTTGCTAAGGGGGAGGGGGAGGGAGTGGGATGGACTGGGAGTCTGGGATTAATAGATGCAAACTTGCACTTGCAGTGGATAAGCAAGGAGATCCTGCTGTATAGCACAGGGAACTATACTTAGTCACTTGTGATGGAACATGATGGAGGATAATGTGAGAAAAAGAATGTACATATATATATGTGTGACTGGTCACTTTGCTACACAGTAGAAATTCACAGAACACTGTAAACCAACTATAATGGAAAAAATTAAAAATCATTTAAAAAAAGAAAAAAGGGTAAGGATCCAGCATTGCAGATCTGGCGCTGCAGTGGCAGCTGCGGCCTGAGAACTTCCATATGCTCTGGGTGTGGCCCTAAAAAGACACACACACACACAAAAAGTCTAAGTCAAAATACAGTCACTGTATAATGGCATTCCACCTGGCAGGGCGTCAGGATGACAGGGGATCAAATCCAGTCAGAACACCGGGGCATGTCTCAGCTGTGGCGGTGCTCTGCCCTCCACATTTTCAAACTTAGCTTGTTCTCCACTTGTTTTCGATTTCTCTTTGCCATCTCCAGATTTGATATCACCGGTATCTCCCTTGCAGAATAACACTGTGCTAAAACGACAGGGATGGAGTAGGAGAATTTTCACCTGGGTGTCTCACAGTATTGTAAAATTCAATATGTCCAAAGGTCAACTCTTATATTTCCCTCTGGCCCCACCGCCCCTCCTCACTTTGCTCTCTTTCTGGTGTGGACACATCCATCAAGTCACTCAGACTCAATATTTTAGAATTATCCATCGCATTCACAAAGTGGTAGGGATTCCTCCTCTGAACTCTTTGTAACCTAACTTTCCTCTGTGTTTCAACCCTTGCTGTCACTGTGCCTCTGTCACTTCACATAGGATTATTATTCCCAGTGTCTTCCTTGGCCCCCATGATTTCAGGATAGCTGCATTCATGGGCAGCTCTTCCTAAAGTTATCCTGGACACTGTTGCCAAGTGCATCTTCCTCAAACGTTGTTTTCACCATGCCCTCCTTCAGCATAACTGTCCTTCCTAGGTTACAGCAAATTATCCTCCAGATTACTCTACAGCCCTTCTTTGTTACCGCGAGTATTCCCCTAGCATTTGAACATCCCACCTGATGTGTTGGCCATGTTTAAATATTTAGAAAACAAAACACTTTTGCCTTCTCCAAACACACTTACCACAATATCTAGGTGCTTTATGACATTCATTGTATTTCTCTCCACAGTCAGAAAGTTCTTAAGTAAATATTTTCTTATAAAAAGGTATACAGAGAGAGAGAGAGAAAGAGAGATTTCCAATTATCACAGAGCTTTGGCAATGATTTATTGACATACCAGTCCTAAGCTAACCATGCTAACCATGAATATTCTAAAAGGCTTTCACCCTTTTGCCCCCGTGCTGAGACCAAAAGCAATAGCTTTCCTCATTTCAAACATTTAGATTCCACAGAATTTAACGATGCAGTTTAACCAAAACCACATACTGGATTTCAGAAAGAGTAGGGGTTTATTCTTGGTACTCTCTAACATTTTTCTAGCATTGAACGTGAGAATGGAGTCAATGATGTTGATCTACAATATGTTATTTCTGCAAATGACTGACGCTCACATTAGCGTCATATTCTAAACTGTTCCCCTACAACAATTTTATTTCAGTTCGACAACTGAGTACTTCCAATGTGAAGTTATTGTGCTGGGTCCCACTGGGTTAAGCAAAGATGAGAAAAACCATGGCCTGTGCCCTCAGGGAGCTTTACGTTAGAAGAGGGAGGGAGGGAGATGCAAGGGGTTGTAAAGAGGGATGCTAGGCTGAGTGCCATCACAGAGATGCAGACAAAATTCAACAGGGAAACGTGGTATAGAGAGGCCAGTTTCCAAGAATGAGGTAAAGCCAAGGAGACGAGATGCTACGTGAGCGAGGCCTTGGAAGAAGCAGGGTATTTTCTGTATATGTGTCAATTTAGTCCAGGGCAAAGCCAAAAGTAAATTTTAGAAGTAGCACCTACCGTGGTGCTCTTCTTTACCCCACGCATGTGGTAATTCATCTGACCACATCGTCACTAACTAGAAGCCTGGAACCAGAAAATACCACAAAGCCCAGAAATAGACAGTGCCTGATAAGTTTCTCCTTTCACTGACACACCGCGGAATGTCAGCATTCTTTTTCACATTTCTGGATTAAGCTGTTTCCTTTTTGGAGCCTTTAAGCACATATGGTGGAAAAAAAAAAAAAACCCACGTTCAAAGAAAACCCATAACCATGTTAAGTCCCACTCAGAGTGTGATGTTTCAGCAGATGGCGGCTCATTAATTGCCATACCTAACTGGATTCCCTGCCTTATCTGTAGGTCTGGATTTCTAAGTTGAGGGCTAATTCAGCTCATCCGGGCCATGTCTCACAACCAAGGCAGCTGGACATAACTAAGATATCCAGTTTCTCTGATTCACAGCAGTCTGTGACGCTGCCTAGGCAAACAAAAAAAGCCAGTGTTTCCAGATGTGTCTCCTTTTTCTTACCTTCGAAGCTCCTCTCTCAGGTGTGTCTGTCTATGTAAAGGCACCAGGACAGCACAGGGCACTGGAGTCAGATCACCTGTAAATTCCAGACCCACTGCTTCTTACCTGCTCATTCTTAGCCAGTCACACAACCTCTCTGAACCACAAGTTCTGAAAAACAGGGATATCAACATCTACCTGTCAGGATTAATGAATCCTAATTACCGCATGCTAATTATGTTTCCTCCCACCTGCTCTGTCCACATAAACACAGAAATATGCTTCAGAAAACCCATCGTCTGGGAGTTCCCTTCGTGGTGCGGCGGAAACAAATCCAACCGGGAACCATGAGTTTGTGGATTTGATCCATGGCCTCGCTCAGTGGGTTAAGAATCCGGTGTTGGAGTTCCCGTCGTGGCGCAGTGGTTAACGAATCCGACTAGGAACCATGAGGTTGCGGGTTCGATCCCTGCCCTTGCTCAGTGGGTTAACGATCCGGCGTGGCCGTGAGCTGTGGTGTAGGTTGCAGACGCGGCTCGGATCCTGCGTTGCTGTGGCTGCGGCGCAGGCCGGTGGCCACAGCTCCGA
>PVHT021183518.1:23541810-23561326 GCA_004024745.2 Catagonus wagneri | reverse complement strand
AAAAAAAAAAAAAAGGAAAAAAGAAAACCTATAGTCTAATTATAGTAAGCCCACATCATTTAAATTCCATAAATAGAAATAGCTAAAGTTCTTTTTTTTTTTTGGTCTTTTTAGGGCGCACCTGTGGCATACGCAAGTTCCCAGGCTAGGGGTCGAATCAGAGCTGTTGCTGCCGGCCTACACCACAGCCACAGCAACCTGGGATCCGAGCCATGTCTGCAACCTACGCTCATGGAAACGCAGGATCTTTAACCCACTGAGTGAAGCCAGGGATTGAACCCGCAACCTTGTGGTTCCTAGTCGGATTCGTTTCCACTGTGCCACGACGGGAACTCCTAAAGAAGTTCTTAATGGCATGATTTTTTCATGTTACTATTATTCATCTTATTCAAATAAAAGAGGTAATCTACTATCCTCATTTATTCAGTCAACATCTACTGAGCACCTATAGGCCAAGGAGAGGGCATCATGGGCAGAAGGAACCACCAGTGCAAAGGTCCTGAGGCATGAAAGAGCTTTGTATCACTGAGGAACTGGAGAGATGCCACTGTAGCTGGAGATTCAGCTGCAAAGTCAGTCTAAGCCAGTTCATTCATGGCCTTGAAGGTCATTCTTTGGAGTCTAGACTTCGGTTAAAGAAAAGCTTTGGAGAGTTTTAAGGAGGAGAAGGGCATGAGTCGATTCGTATTGTCAGTGTCACAGATGAGTAAGTGAAAAAATGAATTGGGACTGGGGATGGGATGGCAAGTCTGAAAGCAGGGAAATGAGTCAGGAGACTACAGCAATAGTTCAGACAAGGGCTATTAGTAGCTTAGACTAAAGAGATAGCAGTGGAGAAAGAGAAGTGGGTTGAGGTTGAACTCACGGAATATCTGTGAGTCCAGATGAGGAAAAGGAGAAATCAGAAACCAGGCCCATATTTCTGGTTTGAGTGTTTGAATGGTGGGGTATCATGTACCGGTGTGGAACACTCCCGGGAAGGAAGTAAAAAATTCTCTTTGGGGCAGGTTAAGTTGGAGATGCCATTTAGAAATCTCAATCAGAGGTATGAATATGAGAGTACAGGCAGCAGTCTGGAAGGAAGATTTAGATCTTAGAGATGTCAGCAGATAGGTGTTAAATGCATGTTGATATTTAAATTCACAGGACTAGATGAGATTGCTTAGGGGAGAAAGTAGCTAGAAAAACTAAGAGATTCAGGCCAAGGCAGGCTCAAAGACATTGGAGACTTAAAAGCTCCATGGGGGGAGGAAGAGCCACAGAGGAGACCAGGAAGGAAGATAGAAAGGAAACTGAGAAAATGCAAGTCCCCAAAGCCAAGACAGGAGAGCCTAATTATATGCTTTGAGGACACAGCAATACGACAATATAGAGTCCGGGCTGTGGGGTCAGAGGTGCTTGGATTCAAATTCTATGTGATTATTTTGTGAGGAGCAGGATTTTTTTTTAACGATTTTTATTTTTTCCATTATAGCTGATTTACAGTGTTCTGTCGATTTTCTACTGCACAGCAAGGTGACCCAGTCACACATACATGTATACATTCTTTTTCTCACATTATCATGCTCCATCACAACAGACCAGACATATTTCCCAGTGCTATAGAGCAGGACTCCATCACTTATCCATCCCAAAGGCAATAGTTTGCCTCTGCTAACCCCAAATTCCCAGTCCCTCCCACTCTCTCCCCCTCCCTCTTGGCAGCCACAAGTCTGTTCTCCGTGTCCATGATTTTCTTTTCTGTGGAAAGGTTCATTTGTGCTACATACAGATTCCAGATATAAGTGAAATCATATGGTATTTGTCTTTCTCTTTCTGACTTGCTTCACTTAGTATGAGAGTCTCTAGTTCCATTCATGCTGCTACAAATGGCATTATTTTGTTCTTTTTATGGCTGAGTAGTATTCCATTGTGTATATACACCACATCTTCTTAATCCAGTCATCTGTCAATGGACATTTAGGTTATTTCCATGTCTTGGCTATTGTGAATAGTGCTGCAATGAACATGAGGGTACGTCTTTTTTAAGGAAAGTTTTGTCCAGATACATGCCCAAGAGTGGGATTGCTGGGTCATATGGTAGTTCTACGTATAGTTTTCTAAGGTACCTCCATACTGTTTTCCATAGTGGTTGCACCAATTTACATTTCCACCAACAGTGCAGGAGGGTTCCCTTTTCTTGTAGGGAGCAGGACTTACTAGCCTCGCCAAGCCTTAGTTTCCTCATTTGTATAATGAGGATTAGAGTAATAATATTCATCTTAGCGCTGCTATGAGAATGGAACACATAATGAAATAAAGCACTAGCAAGGCTGACATGTAACAAGTGTGTATGGCAGCTGTTGCGATGGTTGATATTTACCATCTCCAACAGTAATATTCTTGGCGGTTCACATCTGCAGACCATGATCCTTGTGCATTGCAGAATGTTCCTCTCCCAAGGATTGTGCCCCATTGAAAAGCCTGGAGGTTTACCTTAAGGCTCCCACAAACATAGATTGTCTGTAGTATTGATGGAATGATGGGCGTTCAAAAGTATGAGAAACCATTATGCTTTATCAATAGGCTATTTTGTTACGAGCCCATAAAGGGGTTTAATGGCGTTTTTGTGAATAGCCAACATAAGCTGCCAGAGTCTGATAAGGTATCTTCATTTCTCAAGGTCTCTAAATGGACTAGACAGAAAGGCCTCTGTAGAAGATGACTGCCCATTTTTACGAATTCAAATCATATGAGGGGAATAGAGGGAGCACCTGGAGGTCCCTTCACCATGCAAGGGGCTGGGGAAGCACAGCGAGGACAGAGTGCCATTAAGCCAGCAGTAAACAGCATCTGGATGACAGAAGAAAAAGAGACAGCCTCCTCTAAGAAGGGCAGAGAGAAAAGAGCAAAGACACAGGAAAGACCCAAGACCCAGCCAAGATGCAGCCCCCGGAAGCCAGAGGCAGCTCTCTACAAGTAATGGGAAATCCAAACTTTGCCCACATAACCTAAGTCAACATTCCTGATCTACATCCCCAGAACCAGGAGACAAAGACTGAGTCAAGCGTCCCTGAAAATGGTGACTTCAATGTGGGTCTGGAGACATCTGCTCCCACCCGAAAGAGCAACGGTACCACCCTAGGCAACTGTTTTTTCCTTCAATTCTTTTTTTTTTGGGGGGGGGGTGGCTGCATGTGCTGCATATGGAAGTTCCCGGGCTAGGGGTCGAATCAGAGATGCAGCTGCCGGCCTATGCCACACCCATAGCAACCCCAGAACCAAGCTGCATCTGCAACCTATGCCACAGCTTGTGGCAATGCCAGATCCTTAACCCACTGAGCCAGGCCAGGGATGGAACCTGAATCCTCATGGAGGCTATGTCAGGTTCTTAACCCACTAAGCCACAAAGCGAATTCCTTTCTTCAATTCCTGACTTGGATAAGCCTCTTGAAAAATCATTTGAATTCAGGTAATCATTAGCCAGTACGTGAAGAGCTACCATGAATCAGATACTTTGAAGAATACATAAGAGGAGTTCCCATCGTGGCTCAGCGGAGAGGAATCTGACTAGTATCCATGAGAACACAGGTTCAAGCCCTGGCCTCATTCACTGGGTTAGGGATCCAGTGTAGCGGTGAGCTGTAGTGTAGGTTGCAGACGTGGCTTGGATCTGGTGTTGTTGTGGCTGAGGTGTAGGCCAGGGGCTACAGCTCCAATTCAACCCCTAGCCTGGGAAACTCCATATGCCTTGGGTGCAGCCCTAAAAAGACAAAAAGAAGGAAAAAGAATACATAACAATGTGTCGTGTTCCTTGCAGCTCTCAGCATGCTGGCACTTCATCGTGTGCTGTGGAGGGCTGTCATCCACATGCACAGTGCTTGGAGGACCATCCAGTTCTTTTGGAAGGAGTAACCAGTTTGGCAAGACTTGGCCTACAACTCCCCACATTCGCACCTGAGCCCCTGTAATGAATGAATGCCACGTGGCACTGATGGTCACTCAAGTGGAGAAGCAGATGAAAGCTTGAGGACAAATTACCATCTCACTATTGGGATGAAGAGGCAGGACCTTGTCGGGGTCAGATTTATGAGGCTGATTTAAAAAGAGAGAGAGGAAATGTACAATGGCCAAAAAGGAGTCCAAGCAGGTGGCTTTGATGTATGAGTCCCATCTGCCTAATTTATTCGGTGTCTGCAGTCTGCATGTGATCAAGAGCCTCGGACAAAGTGAGTGGCAAGTCAGGGAGGGGGCCAACAGTGGGGGATATGGGGCTTAGTGTTTTCCAGCCAGGCCACCATGTGCCCTTTTGAGACCTGTGGGAACAAAAACACAACAGAGAAGGATTTTCTCCAAAGAATCTTGGAGGTTAGCCAAAAGAGATCCTTGAAGTTGTAGACATTGAAGTTTAATCCCAACTTTAGGACTTTCTAAATATTTAGGGAAATTCTTTCATTTCTCAATTTTTCCCCCTAAAAGCTGCCTGAATATTGTGGGTGCAGTTTTAATTAGTGAGCTTTTTCAGTGCTCACTCAGCAGTTAACCCTTTTCCTTATCAATCATTTTGCAAAGAAGCCCAGGTTCTTTGTGTCAATAAAATGAGAATTGAAAATGGCTCTCACAGCAGTATTGTTAACTGGGTTTATAGAACACCCTTTTAAAGGTTATATTTGGATAGCAGTGACAGCAAACTAGATATAGAATCCTGACTGGGAAGGGCAACCCAAAATAGAGCCAGGATCAGGACTGAGGTTGTCTGGGGTTCCTGGGATCTGAAAAGAGATTTGGAGAAGAGAAGCTATACAAAGTGCTCTCAAGACAAAAGAAAAAGAGGTGACAACAACAAAGAGTGCATGATCAAGAAATGTTAGCTACGTGCTATTATTCTATAACTCTGTAGGTAAAAACTGCACAAGATAAGCCAGATACCAAGCAGTAAGCACAGGTCAGAATGGGCTGGAACAATTATTTCCCAGGCTGGTTCAGTGTAGGTTTGGGTATTTAATGGTTTGAATGGCTTATGCTTAGAAGAATGGCCATTTCCACAGTCTCCCTGATCTACTTGCTTACTACTTGCCACCTGTTAGTCATGGAGATTTATGGATTTATAGAACAATAGTATGAAACTGACATTCCTTGATCGTATAGTATCTGCCAGGCATTGTTATAAGCACTTTATATGTTTTTTCATTTAATCCTTGTAACAATCATTTATCATCATCATCATCATCATCATCAATATTCTCATTTTGTAAATGAGAACACCGAAGCACAGAAAGGGTAAATAACTTGCCCAAGGTCATATTCTTAGTAAGTGGCAGAGCCAGGACTGAAGCCTGCATGCTATGACTGCAGGACCTGCACTCTTAGCTGTTATTTGTATTGTTATAGAGAGATGAAAGTGTTTTAGATCAGGTGATGACAGTGCAGTGGCAGTAAGTGGTTGGATTCCAGATAGATACTGAAGATAGTGCCAACAGGATTGCTAGTGCACACAACGTGTGCTGAGAGAGCTAAAGGGAGGGACTGGGTGGAACTGTCATCCATGAACATGAGGTAGCTACGGAAAGGGTAGGCTGGAGCAGTGACATTCTCAGGAGATAGGTTTGGGATGCACTAAGTTGAAATGCCTATTAGATATCTGAGATGCTGAGTGAGCGATTGGATATACACATCCAGGGCTCAGGGAAGGATTTCAGGCTAAAGATATAAATTTGGGAGTCACAGGATCCACAAAAAGATGGTACCTTAAACCATAAGATTATATGATGTCACCCGGGTAGTAAGTGTTGACAGAAAAAAAGAGGACCAAGGACTGAGACATGGAAAACTGCTGCAATTTGAGGTCTAGGGGATGAGTAGGAACCAGCAAAAGAGAATGGAGGGGTGTGGCCAGAGAGAGAGGAGAGTGTGGAATCTGGGAAGCCAAGAGAAGTAAGTGTTTCAAACAGAAGAGAGTCATCAAGGTCTCAACATTTCTGACAGGTCAGGCATGATGAAAGATGAGACTTGAGCATTGGAATTAGCAAAGTGAAAGTCTCGGGCGACTTTAATAAGAGCATTTTCAGCAGAGTGTTGGGGACGTAAGCTTGACTGGAATGCATTCAAGACAGAATAGAAAGAGAGAAGTTAGAGCAGTGCTGATCACTTTTCAAGGAGTTTTGCCATAAAGGGAAGGAGGAAAAATGAATAATAGAGGTGGCAGTGGAGTTAAAGGGGATTTGTCTTCCTGAAGATGAAAAGACAACAGCATGCTTATATACAGATGGAAATGATCTGGGGTGGGGGGATGGAGGATGGAGAAACTGATGCAGAAAAGAGAAGCAGAAGTGTTGAAGTCAGAGAATGGGCAAGAGGGAAGGGATCTGGTGGCTAAGTGGAGAGGTTGTCTCAGGTGCCTGCAGAGTTCATCCATACTTAGTACCAGTGGAAAGAATTCAGGACATGGTGACAGTTGTGGGAAGATGGGTGGGTCGACCATTGGAACTTATGGAAGTTCTCTGCTGATTTACAATGTGCTCTGCAAATATGAATGTGTTCAGAGGAAGGAGAAAACTTAAAAATGGAGATGACCAAAGAAGTATTGATGGGGAAATTGGGACTTGAGCTTTGAAAGGTCTATGAGAGTAAATTGGTGGAGAGGGAGATAGTATTTCAGGAATGGAAAATATTTCAGGAATGGAAAACCATGCTAACCCAGATATAGTAATGAACAAAGTATGTTTGTGGGATAGTGTCCACCCTGGTCCGCTGGAATGGAGTGTTTTGCTTTTTTTTTTTTTGTAGGGCCACACCTGTGGCATACGGAGGTTCTCAGGCTAGGGATACAGTTGGAGCTATAGCTGCCAGCCTATGCCACAGCCACAGCAACACCAGATCAGAGCCATGTCTGCAACCTACACCACAGCACATGGCAATGCCAGATCCTTAACCCACTAAGGGAGGCCAGGGATCGAACCCATAACCTCACGGTTCCTAGCTGGATTCATTTCCACTGTGCCACGACAGGAACTCCTAGAATGGAGTGTTTTGGAGTGTTTGTGATGAAAAGTTTAAGATACATTTGGAAATACTGATTAGATTCAGACAGTAGAGGGTTTAACCAACACTAAGATCTTAAGCACTGAAGAAAAGAAGTATGACATGATGGAAGCAGAGAGGTTAGGAAGTAATCTGGCAGTGGCCATGAAGTAAGCACTGGGAAGGGCTTCAGATCACCCAGGCCTGGGTGACAAGAATCATGAGAGCAGCATTGGAAGCAAAGAAAGAGATGCCAGAAACATTATGAATAAAAATAGTGAATAAGTCAACCCAAGGGAATAAAAAGAGTCAGACACAAATGCTAGAGATTCAAACCAAGATGGCTAGGACCGTGATGGATCTGTTGACTAAAATAAGTAAAATCTTTTTTTTTTTTCCTGCTTTCTAAGGATGCACCCGCGGCATGTGGAGGTTCCCAAGCTAGAGGTTCAGTCAGAGCTATAGCTGTCAGCCTCCACAATAGCCACAGCAATGCAGAATCTGAGCTACATCTGCGACCTACACCACAGCTCACGGCACTGCCAGATCCTTAACCCACTGAGCAAGGGCAGGGATCAAATCCACAACCTCATGATTACTAGTTGGATTAGTTTCTGCAGTACCACAATGGGAACACCTAAACAACCTATACATAAGCAGGTAGGTAAGCAAGTCAGGAGTGAGGACAGATTTGGAGACTTAAGCTCTGGCCATTTGGGTTTGAGAGGACAGAAGGATATCTCAGTAGAAATGTGCACCAGATAGAAAAGTAGGTTCAGCAGTTATCTACCTAGCGGCAAACATGTTGAGAAGTTTGTGGCGGTGGAAAAGAAGCATAGAGGTCATGTCTGGAGACAAGAACTGGGTAAAAGATGAGGAACCAGCATCTGGGAGTTTGTTATGAGTGAATCAGGAGAACCACACAAGCCAGGGATGGGGAGTTTCAAGAGGGTCTGGTCAGTGGTATTAAAACTCATGGGAATATCCAGCGGCCAGTAGAAGAGTGAGAAGGAGTCTCAGTAACATAATATCTGGGGCCTCAGGAGGTCATGGTCAATGAAGAAGTCAAAGCGGGAACCAAACTTCTTGTGTCTGAAGGATGAATAGAAGGTGAGGGAAAAAAATGAAAACATGTCGATTAATTTTTGGGGAACGTTGAGAGTCAAAGGAGGGAGGGAATCATTCTACAACTAAGAGAGGTCAGCTAGATTAAAGGTTTGTTTTTTTGTTTGTTTGTTTGTTTTGTCTTTTTTCCTTTATCTAGAGCCGCACCCGTGGCATATGGAGGTTCCCAGGCTAGGGGTCTAACAGGAGCTGTAGCTGCTGGTCTTCACCACAGCCACAGCAAAGCGGGATCTGAGCCGTGTCTGTAACCTACACCACAGCTCACAGCAACGCCAGATCCTTAACCCACTGAGCAAGGCCAGGGATCGAACCCGCAACCTCATGGTTCTTAGTCGTATTCATTAACCACTAAGCCATGAAGGGAACTCCAGATTAAAGGTTTTTGAAGACAGAGAGAGCTCATGGATATTTGAAGGAGAGACATGGAGGAGAAATCAAAGTTACCTGTGGAGTTCCCATCGTGGCTCAGTGGAAACGAATCTGACTAGCATCCATGAGGATGCAGGTTCCATCCCTGGCCTCGCTCAGTGGGTTAAGGATCCAGCATTGCTGTGAGCTGTGGTGTAGGCCACAGATGCAGCTTGGATCCTGCATTGCTGTGGCTGTGGTATAGGCCGGTGGCTCTGATTTGACCCCTAGCCTGGGAACCTCCATATGCCTCAGATGAGGCCCTAAAAATACACACAAAAAAAGAAAAGAAAGACAGTTACCTCTAAAACTGAAATTAAAGTAATAATTTGAATAAAGAAAAATTATGATATAATTAATAATATTATTGCTTACCAATAAAGTTTCACTTATGGACTGATTTGAGGTCAAGTAGAGAACTGTTGAACACTTATGGATATCCCATTAGATCTGAGGGAGACAAAAAGGTAGAAACTTCTAGGAAATTCCGCTGTGGCTCAGTGGTAACAAACTTGATTAGTATCCATGAGGATACGGGTTCAATCCCTGGCCTCGCTCAGTGGGTTAACGGTGCAGCATTGCCACAAGCTGTGGTGCAGTTCGAAGACGTGTCTTGGGTCTGGTGTTACTGTGGCTGTGGCATAGGCTGGCAGCTGCAGCTCCAATACCTGGGAACTTCCATATGCCACAGGTGCAGCTTAAAAAAAAAATAAGGTAGGAGTTTCTTCCTTTTTCTGTCACAGTCTGTGTGGTTGTGGTAGGATAAAATAATCTGCCCCTACCCCCACCCCAAGAATCTATGAATATGCTACCTTACATCGCAAAAGGGACTTGCTGGGTGCAATAAGGATCTTGAAATGGGGAGATTATTCTGAATCATCCCAGTGGGTCCAGTCTCATCACATGCATTCTTAAAACCAGAGAAACTTCCCTGGCTATAGTCAGAGAGAAATGCATAGTGGAAAAGGGTTAGAGAGATGCATTGTTTCTGGCTTTGAACATAGAAGAAGTAGGCCCCAAGTCAAGGAGCGCAGAAAACCTCTCAAAGCTGGAAAAGACAAGGGAACAGATTATCCCCTCGAGCTTTTAGAAGGGGATGCAGCCCAAAGATGTCCAATAATGTCCACTACCTTTGGACTTCTGACCTACAGAACTGAGGTAATAAATTGTCTTAAGTCTTTATGGTGGTGGCAATTTGTTATAGCAGCAATCAGAAACTAATACTTTAAACTGCTTTCTTTTTCAGCCAGGTAGCCCCCAGGTCACCACATCTTCCGCTCCTCCCTGATCCTGCTTCCCCTTCACTCCTGCTCCAAGGGTCTACTGAATTCCAGCGGACGTGAAAATTAAAATTCCTGGCAGTTGGAGAGTGAATATCTGAGCCAATCCCCCTGAACTCCAGGCATTTATTTCAGTGGCGCACTCTTTCCCTCGCCCAAGGTACTGCTCTGTCTGCCATCCAGGGAGAGGAAAGACTTCCTAATGATTGTGGTGCTCGCTACAGAAAGCAACAGAGAAGCCTGAGCACCAATGACTGTGTCCGCTGCAGTCACAGGAAAGAGGCATTCAGTGAGTTCTTCCTATTTGTGCAGAACCATGAGCTGTTTCCTGTAACAAACAGCTGGGAAGTTTTTTTTTTAATTCAATTTCACTTTCATTCAAATATGGATCTCCAGCCCGTATTTAACAGAATGGAGCATATGTAGCTATGGCCCTAATTATCTGAACACAAGTTATCAAAGCCCTAAAAGCTGCCTTTGGACTCTGAACATGAATTCTGAAAAAGGACCCATCTATCCTGAGAGTTACTTATAAGGCAGGTGTGTTTTGAATAAGCAGTTCTGATCCAGTGGAAGAATTTATTGTACAGGAGGAAGGAAAGACATCAAGGTTAACTAGTGGATATAAAAGGAGCTAATAAATCCAGTGGAACGTGGCCTGGTCATGAACTCTTTATGGAGAAACAGCCAAAAGCAAACAAAAGGAAGGAGAAACTGAAGAATGCTTATATTCTTAGCATCATAAAAGTGATAAAATTGAATGGTGTCAAGAACACAGTTGGGGTGTAGGCACAAAATGCAAAAGGTCTGCCCCAGTCACTGTTGGCTGATATTGGGCCTTATTTCTCTAGTTAATGATGTTATGATGAGAAAGAAAAGTGCATTAAGTTAGTTACTAGAAATTAGATTCCATGGGTCTTCTAAGCACCATTCTGAGAGGTGATTTGAGTCGGGGTTTAGAGGAAGGTGGTTGTGTGGCCATGAATGAGGTCATGAAATAAATCAGTTACCTCTCAAAGGGTTAAGTTGGACTCTTCCAACTGAGAGAGCTTCTGGCTCATAGATCCCCCTCCCCATTGCTTCTCTGGCTAAACCAGCAAATGGGTGTAAAACATGTTCTATGTAAGCTTTGTCTTGCCAGGCCTATGTGGGAGAGTGGGAGAAAATTCCTCATGGGTGTGTGCACAAGAGGATAAAGTCAGTGGCACTAATGACTCATCATAAGGACAAGACCAATGTTCAATAATACATATGGGCTAAGTTTTTAAGTAGACTTGCTTGAGGGTGCTGTACATTACAGCAAACAAATCTATTGATCCTGATTCTGTCTTTACATAAGTTATTTCTGAAAAAAAAAAAAAAAGATGTGCGCTTAATTGTTTACTTCTCAGAGATCTTTCACTAGACAAGGGAAGGAGCAAGTGTTGAGGGTGGAGAGGCAATAATGTGATAAATCTTTTTCAACTTTAAGAGGCACTGTTGTTGAAATTCCATTTTATGTTAAGGTTTATGTTTTGTATTCCTGCACCTTGATGAAAGGTATGTGTATACATCAACTTGCCTACACTCACACACATGTGCAAATATATCGACTGTCAATTTGACAAATAAGCTAATAATGTATGTGTGTACATAGGGGGGAGGAGGGAGGGAGTACAAAAATTCCACACAAAGAACCCATTGCCACCTGGTAATTGCATAGTTGCATTGCAGAAGAACTGAAGAAATAAACTATCTCAAATGACAAAGTAATCTAGTGGTCTTGGAAGCAAACACACACCTGCCTTTCCCAAACTTACAAGTGCCAAACCAGTGATCCACAATGAAAGTGTACGCTGTCGGTACACATAATATTCTACAGAGCAATGGTAATATACCCAGTTTTTATTAGCACCCCTGTTTGACAATTTCTTGCTTCTTTTTAGGCTAACCTAATTTAGATCAGCCTGTAGAATACCTTTTCTCTCTGAAACTTTGACAGCTGGGTCCTTGTTGATCCCGAAGAGACTGCCTCTCCCTGGGCTGTCAGACTCCGCAGTTAAGGAGTCCCGGAGCACATCATTCATATGCAAACCAACCAAGCCACGCCCTAACCATCTCCTAGTAAACTGGGATTTCCCTGGCTGAGCCACTGTCCCCCGGCCTGCCCTAATCACCCCAAGGCCAGGGTACCAAAAGCCAGAGACAACCCCTATATCCTATTTTTTCAAAGGTAGTCCTTTATTGTTCTCACCATCCTGAATAAAAACAAAAGCTCCATCTTAAAACACAGCCCTTTGGGGGTGGGTTCGTGAAAACTGTGTTGATTATGAAGTGATTAGGATTCCATTGTTTAGGACATGGTACTAATAAGACCATTAATTTGGTCATAAGAAAAGTCCATTTCTTTAAGGACCAATTACCTAATAGTCACACTGCAGATCCAGTTATTAGCAAGTATTTATTTGGCACTACCATTGTAACCAACTAGAGCTGTATAGAACCACCTTTCTGATCCCAGGGGAATGCTTACGTAAGCAGCTCGAATTACCAAGGCCGGGAAAGAAGAACTACAGATCAACTCTGATGGGCCATAACCACCTGAGTTAGTACAGATGCACGATGTACAGAAGCTTCCCAAGTTCCCACCTGTGCCACCTGGAAAAGAGGACCACGCATGGTGGGGATGCTGTGACCGTGCCACCTTGGGTTCCTTCCAACCAATTTGCAATAATCAGTCCTTTAAGTGGCTTCACAAATATCCAGCCTTTTACCTTACACCTAAATACACTAATAGAAAGGATGGTTGCCATATCTTTACAATGTAAGTATCTTTAAACACATCCATGGAATTGTCCCAAAGTTAATTGGGGTGGAGGGTGGTATGTAAGTTCTGTTTAAAAAATTATACACTTTCATACTTAAAAAACTTCACCTTCCCAGGTTTATAGCAGAGGAACCTGAGTACTAGAAAAACAGTGATTTTTCTAGAGTTAATGGCTAACTTGGGATAGAATCCCTATCTGACTCCCACTGCAGTTCTGCCCTAACTAGTTGTGTGATTTAGAGCATGTCTATGAACTTCCCTAAACCTCAATCACTTTTTCTGGAAACTAGGATAATAGCACCCCTTCACAGCTTTGTTGTATTATTCAAGAGGTGAAAAGTGCTCTGTGAACCATAAAATAGGAAATGAATAATGTATGTTATTAATAGTATCATTAGGCTGATAGAACAAAGGGACCAGGTCAATAAACAACTTGGACTTAGAGAAGTCAGAACTAGAGAAGTCAGAACACATATCCTAGAAATACATTCTGATGAAATGCTTCATCCACAAGCCCAAAGTGACTGTGGAACCTCTGTTTGTAATTATGGATTTATTCTTTTTGGCTACTGTGTAATATCAGGATTACTCTGGGAATCTTGACTGAAAAGCTTTTAAATTATTTAATCTCCTTTTGTAAATATATATTTAGTTACAGAAGTAAAACATGTTAATTGCAAACTTTCCAGCAAAACAGAACTGTAGGAAGCCAGGAGTCCCCATCGTGGCACAGTGGGTTGCTGTGGCTGTGGTGTAGGCCAGCAGTTGTAGCTCCGATTCGACCCCTAGACTGGAAACTTCCATATGCTGCAGGTGTGGCCCTAAAAACAAACAAAACAAAACAAAAAAAACACTGTAGGAAGCCAGAGTAGTGACCATCCTTCCCACACCTTCTCCAACTCCAGGCACAAAGGCAGCACACACATAGATTTTAAACCCAGAAATGGTATCATAATTTTATATGTACTGATGTTTTTCCCTCAGCAATCTATAGGGGTCATCTTTATTCAGATAAAGCTGCCTGGCTGTGTTTTTTTTTTTTTTTTTTTCCACAGCTACATAATACTTCAATGTGTAAATATACCACAATTTATGGCCCGTTCCCACTTAGGTTGTTTCCAATTTGTCATTCTTTTCTTTTTTTTTTTTTTTGTCTTTTTAGGGCCGCACCCACGGCATATGGAGGTTCCTAGACTAGGGGTCTAATCGGAGCTGTAGCTGCTGGCCTACACCAGAGCCACAGTAACGCCAGATCTGAGCCACATCTGCAACCTTCACCACAGCTCACGGCAACGCTGGTTCGTTAACCCACTGAGCGATGCCAGGGATCGAACCCGCAACCTCACGGTTCCTAGTCGGATTCGTTCCCGCTGTGCCACGATGGGAACTCCCGAATTTGTCATTCTTATACGTGATGCTGTAGTTAACTTCACTGAGAATATTTTGGGGACAATTGTTTGAGTATTTCCACAGAATTGATTCCTGGAAGTCAAAGGGCAGACACCTTTGGGAAAGCTCAGAGGACCTAGATGTTGGTATTTTCACTCTGCCTTGACTTTCACTGTTCTGTATCACCAGCTACGCCTCTAGGCAACAATGGTGCCCAAGCGAAAGGCAGGTGCAGTCTAGCTGGTGCAGAGTCGATCGATAAGGACAGGAGAACAGGACCTGCTGCGTAAGAGGGGTTGCATGCCGTGCTCTGCAGAGTAACTCAGCCCTCTCATGGTTTGCCACAGACCCTGTCAAACCTGGCATTCCTGCTGACTCTCGGCATCAATGGGTACAATGAAACTTTTGACAAACCAGCCTAGGATTGCTTTAAATACACCAAGGAGGTCATGTCACAGTTGCTGAGCATTCATAAATAACTTCCTAATGAATAAAAACAAGAGGAAGCTGAAACTCCCATCTTGCAAAAAGGTCAGACTCGATCTCCACTTGGAGACAGGGAAAATCCATCCTTCATCAGCCAGGCAAGCCCTGGCCCACCCAAGGCACAGTTCTATCCAGTGGGCTGCTCACAGCTCCAGCCTCTCTCAGCTCCCACAGTCCCGGCCTATGCATCTGAATTCCAACTCTTGGGAAAATGCTGGAACAAATCCCATCTTTTGAAGTTGTCTTCAGGCTTTGAGAAAATATTTTCAGGACTCCAGTTGTATTTACTGAACATTCATGGACCAGTTCCGGATGCATCCAATTTTCTACACCAACTGTAATTCACCTGTTACATGAGGACTTTTGGCTGTGCTATAGTTTTCCTAAATTGAAACATTTCATATGCTCGAAGATCTCCCTGGTGTTCAAAAGCAGAATTGGTTTCTTATAAAATCTTGGCATCGCTATCATTAATTAACAGAAAGCAGAATGCCTCTGTGTGTTTACCTTTACAAAATGTATCCATGCAATGCATTTCTCTCCCAAAGGCACGGTTTATTCCTATAGACGAGAAATTAGGAATATATTAAAAATAAATGCATGCTTTCCACCAGCAGGGAAATTTTGAAAAGTAGACCATTATATTTCATGGAAAGACATTGGACACAGGGGTATGAAAATTAAATACAGCCTCTCACTATTAGAAAGTAAATTACATTAAATCATTCACTTTATCTGAAGCTAATTTTCTATGGCTTGATGCAACTTGCCAAACAATGTACAGGCTGATCAGCCAGTCAGCCAGTAGCTATTCATGGGCCAGTTTTATGGCTGATCCAACTTGCTAGTCATACTGCAAGACAGAGGTGTGTGTGCATGGGCTCATGTGTTTGTGTGTGAGAGAGACATACATACACACACACACACATACACACACACTATAACAAAAGGACTATACTGTATTACTATAACAAAAGAACTCATAGAACTTTAGGGCTTAAATTTATAATTCTCTTAAAGACTGGTTCTGGAAAGTAAGATTATAACAAAGTTTGTGTGTGCTTTAAGTCAACATACTTTGCATCATGGTATACCTAAATCCATGAACCATATTGTGAAATTAGTTACATTTCTATATGCATTAGATGACTTTTTTTTGTCTTCTTTTTTTTTGCCTTTTCTAGGGCCGCACTCGCGGCATATGGAGGTTCCCAGGCTAGGGGTCTAATCGGAGCTGTAGCCGCTGGCCTACACCACGGCCACAGCAACGCAGGATCCGAGCCACGTCTGCAACCTACACCACAGCTCAGGGCAACACCAGATCGGTAACCCACTGAGCAAGGCCAGGTATCGAACCCGCAACCTCATGGTTCCTAGTCGGATTCATTAACCACTGCGCCACGACAGGAACTCCCTAGATGACTTTAAGTCATAATGATTTCCAGGTTCAGCCTTGAAGTCTGGAACCACATTTTATGTTATTTTTGCCTCTGTGCCTTTTATAACAAGGTTAGGGATATAAGTAAAACTGATAAATACTAGACATTTGATAAACACTTGCTGACTTTAATTAGAGATGATTTTTTTTCCCTCCAGTATTTATGTCCTATGATAGACAAACATAAAATAAAATACTTGAATTGAAAAATGCTTCTCAGAATCCTTCAGGCTTGTCCCTCCCAAGAAGCAGGGGGCATGACAGGACTTCGAGTTGAAGGAAATGGCCTGTTGGCAGGCTTCTTTTCTTTCCCCCTTCTGTTGAATTCAGGGCCAGAGCGAAACAGAGCAATGCCATGTGTCCTGGGAGCACTGAGTAACATCAAGTCTATTAAATGGAAAATGGGACAGAGCCCAGACTCAGACAGGCAGGAAGCTTGCTGGGGCCTTGGCAGCAAAGGGCAGGCAGCAATGGGCCTCATGAACCAGAGTACAAGCCGGGCCAGCTGCAAAATTGAAGGTCCCAAGTCCAGGCTGACAGGTGCACACTCTCTGGCATACAAACTGTCACAAAGCCCACAGGGTTCACCCCTGCTATCACCATCCTTCACCTAGATCCATGCCTGGCCTCTGTGCTAGGCAACCATTCATTTCAGCCCCAGTTTCCATGTGGGCACCTCTGGCCACCAGTTCTTTTGTACAATAACGTACCCCTTCCCCTCTAAGCTCATGGCATTTATTCTCCTTCCTTGTTCAGAAATGCTTAAACTGCTTTTCTAGAATCATGAGTGTCTCAGCCCCTCAAGCCTGTCTTCAGCACTCATTTCTATAAGTGTCCCCACAGGCAACCAGAACATCCAGCCCAGCGTGCCCAGCATATGTTTTGCCCTTGGCTCTGGGCAGAAAGAATCAGACTCAGTCTTGAGATATAATCAGCCAAGGGCCTAATGAGGTCAGGCTTGGTGCAGAGTTTGTGGATATGCAGAGTTTCAGCCCAAAGGGAGGAAGACAGTAGCCAGAGATTCTTAGAGCAGGCTTAGGTCAGGAAAAGGCTGCTATCAGGACTGGATGATGAGGAAAAGCAGGTGGCCCAGCATTGGTGGCCATGTCACTGGTCACTGAGACTGAGAATGGGAACTAGTCCCAAAGGGAAGGCTGATCCATTTCCTGCCAGGACTGATTTTGGAACTGAGGTGGACATGAAGTTGGAATTGGGACCGGTTTAAAATCCAGCCTTTAAGGAGTTAAGGAGGTGAAGTCAGAAGACCAAGTGAGAAGCAAGTGATGTGGGTGCTTCTTGGAGGACGTGCAGACTTAAAAGATGGCCATAGTATATTAAGACAGAAAAAGCCTTTTATTTCCACTAAAAGAATTATGTTTGAGAGAACTTCTAAGGAAGGAGAAAAAAAAAGATGGAGTAGGTAGCAATTTGGGGTTTTCCAAACTAAATAGAAAATGGTTATGATAGTAGCTATAAACTTACAAACCATGAGCCTTTATTTCTGGCATGCCTGTGCCTCGCTGAAGGAAAAGGAAAAGGACATTTTTTCCTTTTCCTTAACTCACAAGGAAAAGGAAAAAATGTCCTTAACTCACAAGTTCCAAGTTAAATGACAACTCTCTCAATACAGCAGGTAGTTCAAAGGAAACAGTCAGGCCAGGAGAAGGCCTGCTGGTTCTGAGGGAACATCTGAACTCCCACAGCAAGATCAAAGATGTCCGCCCCAAAGCGTGTGTCTGTCATTTAATCCTCCTCAACGTGTAATCTGATTTGCTGCTCTAAGTCAATGCAATAATCACGGCAGCAAAGACTTAAACATATGCTTCAAACCTGGATAATTGCCCAGAAGTAAAATGCATTGAAGGATCTGATATTCTGACATTTAATAAAAGTCTGAATTATATTTGCCATCTGCTGTGATTTAATTTTCTCGCACTCAATATTTAATAAAACAATAGAAAATTATGACAAGAATCTTGTGCCATGCTGGATATGAGCCTGGTTCTGGAGTCAGACTGTAAGAGATTAAATCCCATTTTATCCACGTACTAGTTGTCTGACTAGCAAATTACTCAACCTGTCTGTCCCTCGGTTTTTCTCATGAGCAAAATGGGAATTATCCCCGAATCTACTTATCACGGCCTATTGTGAAGATTAATAAACAATTACATGCAAATTGCTTCGAGCACTGCTTGGCTTATAGAGAGAACTCAGCAAAAGTTAACTAAGTTTATTATTTTTCAAAGTGAAGCCAGGCTACTCATTCTTCTTGTTTGTTTTCTTGCTTATTTGTTTCAAATAGCTATAGGAACATCTGCACATTTTCCCAGTTTGTTTCAAATAGTCTTCCAATTAACTCTTTTTAGAAACAGAAGACTTGAACGAAGTATAGAATTCAACGCAGAGTCTGCAGTGACGTTCGTTGAGAAGATACTTCATCAAACCTCAGCCACAGAGAAATCTAACTTTGGAGCATCCTTAAAACTGGCACCACAGAGTTCCCATTGTGGTTCAGTGGGTTAGGAACCCAACTAGTTCGTAGCAGAGGCTGGCCCAGATGACTGCCACAGCAAGCCCTGGGTCCCCTGTCCTGGGACATGGGGATAAGTTTGAACCTGGTGCCCCTGGGGAAAAAAAAAAAAAAAAGAGGACCCCAACTAGTATCTGTGAGGATGTGGGTTCCTTCCCTGGCCTCACTCATTGGGTTGAGGAACTGGAATTGCCACAAGCTGTGGCATAGGTCGCAGATGCGCCTTGGATCTGGTGTGGCTGTGGTGTAGGCTGGCAGCTACAGCTCCGATTCAACACCTAGCCTGAGAACTCCATATGCCACAGAGGCAAGACTGTAAAAAGGAAAAAGAAAAAAACGAAAACAAACAAACCTGGCACCAGCCTCTGAATTCCAAACTTGAAAAAATTTCCAGAAAGCACAATGAAAGAAAGAGCTGGTGAACAAGATAATGCAACAATATTGCTTAAATCTACTTCTGCCTTCTCCACTGTGAGCCCCATGATAGCAAGAAGGATGACACATTTGCCTCTTTATCCTCGAGGCCAGTTAAAATTTCAAGAACCTAGAAGGCATCTGGTGAATATCTAGTGAATGCTGGTTGGTTGTTTAAATGAATGAAATTAGATATGAACCATAGACATGGCACTGAACTCATAATGCATCCTTCATGAATGTACCACTGTAGCAAAGTACTTGTGAAAATAATGCTAGCTGGGGACAAGGCTTGGGCTTCATTTTTCGGGAAAATTTTGTTGAGGGTTTTATTTTTCTTCCTGGGTCTCTGATTATTTAGGCAACAAGAGCACATAAGAACTCCCATTTATTGAGAGTTGAAATGTGGCAGGCACTATGTTAAACACAATACATTTGCTCTTATAGGAATTCTAGGCTAAGCTATCACTATTGTACTAGTTACACAGACTGTGAAAGTAGACAACAGAAAGGTTGAGTTTTTCAAGATCACACAGCTAACAAGCAGCTGACATAGACCTGAAACCCAGCTTTACCCAATTCCTAAAGACCCTGCTTTTAACTACTGTATTGCATTAAATCCTCTTAAAGTCACAAAATAT
>PVHT021183518.1:23520118-23540810 GCA_004024745.2 Catagonus wagneri | reverse complement strand
CTGTAGGAGCTGTTTGTAAATTTTGGAGATTAATCCCTTGTCAGTTGAATCATTTGCAAATATTTTCTCCCATTCTGTGGGTTGTCTTTTCGTTTTGTTTAGGGTTTCCTTAGCTGTGCAGAAACTCTGAAGTTTAATTAAGTCCCATTGGTTTATTTCTCTCTTTATTGTCCTTACTCTGACACATGGATCTGAGAAGTTGTTGCTATCATTTATGTCAGAGAGTGTTTGGCCTATGTTTTCCTCTAAGAGTTTTTAAAATACTTTCTCTTGTACCTAATCACTTCCTTTTTATCAAAAGCAGTCCTGGTCTCATTTTGGTAAACCCAATCAATCTCTTTACTGAATGTTAGAAATTCCCTTGCAGAAATGCCTTAAGCTTATTTCATAAGCTCAATCAATTCTTTTGTAATCCAAAATATGCACCACGAAATAAATTCCATAGGTTAGGAGTCTAAGCACTCATTTGGTTTTTTTCTCTTTCCCCCCCCACCTTCAAAATCACCACTTAGAGCATGGTGCCTGACACAGATGCCTTTCTAGGGATTGGGACTGATGGAGAAAAAAGGAGAAAAAAAGTGCATATCTATTTTCACAATCAGATCTAGCATTCACCGGGTGATTGCCAAGTAATAGATGTGGATGACAAGTTACCTAATGAGGTCTAGCATCTTAACTAAGTTGTCCATTTTGTCTGATCTATTTAATATGCCCATACTATACCAACCACATGATGATGAAGGCATTGTTCAACAAACCAGGCTTTATGATTGATGTTAAAAAAAGTGCATATATGCAAAATGTAAATCTGACTACTTTCTTTAGTTCAAAAGGAGATGCTATCCCAGCATATAGATGGGGCTATTTTAATCCAGCAGTGATGGAGGTTGGATCATAGGCCCTGTACTCACTCTCCTGTTAGAATCAAGGGGTGTCTTCACAATGGAGGGAAGGAGGAGCAAGGATCGATTTAATGGATATAAGACAAGGGGAAATGGACATGGGATTTATACAGTCTCTTTGAAATCACAAGTATAGCCCCCCACCTCCATTAATAGTATCCTTTGCATGTAGCTTATGTGGGAAAATGTTGGTAATTGTTGAATATGGGGAATGGGTAAAAGGGCCTACTATTCTATTCCATTTTTGTGCATTTGAAAACTTTCACAACAAAAGGTCTTTTTTTTTCCCCCTTAAAGTAATCCTTTCCTTGGGAAGAAGCTTCCCAGAGCCTTGTCTTAGTGATGATGCTCACCTAGGAAGTAGAGATTAGTAGAGGGCACTGGACTTGAACTCAGAAGTCCATGGCCTCTAGCAGTCCAGCGACCTCTCTGGCCAGAGCCTTGAGAGTCAGCCTTTCCTAACTCCCAGTTTGTTTCACATTCTCCCCTCCATTTGCTCCCATCTCCCCCTGATAGTCCTTTTTCATAATGTAGTTCCTTTGTCTTCTTCCCCATTTCCCTAGGAATATAAGAACTCCTAGAGAGACACAACCCATCGAATGTTGAATCACCAACACCTAATACAATGTCTGCCTGTGTGCGGTGCTCAGTAAGTACCTACGCAGTCAAGGAAAAAAGCAACAGACAATGATTAAGTATACATTTATTAGCAATAGCTGTTTCCTACTATTGCTGTAAAGACTGAGATCTCTTAGCACAGTGGCTGGTGTGTAGGAAGCAGTCATTTAGCAGTAGCTGCTTTAATAACAATGATTATTTCTACTACCATTATTATTAACCATTTATCATATGCTGCTTAATCACCACCTGAAAGAAAATGCTTATGGAATTCCCAATCACACCATCACTAAGTGGCAGAATTCACACCTAAGACCATTTGTCGCCAAAGCTCATGCTCTCAGCACTGCATCATTTCTGATTTATTTCTCATGTCACTGCCAACTCTAACATAAATCTGTCTGTAAATGGGCCTACAAAGAGCCAAAGGTTCTCATTTATGGATGGTTATCCTCACCAATAGGATGTCAGAGTCTAGAGGCAAGACACCTGGCACCTTCCACGGCTGAAAGGATGAGGCATCAAACTGTTCCAGGCTGCTTACACTCAATTTAATCCCTGAGCGAACAGAAAGAAACAAATAGCAGTCACTAGAATGCATGCAGTTGAATAAATGTATATTTTGCTCGAGTCAGCAGTTTTCCCTCCCCAAATGCTTTAGTGTCAGTTTACTGTACATGTACTTTTCTCTTTATATTTAGTCTCATCATGACTATATTAAATCACATGGAGGCCTCTAGTCTAGCACCGTGGGTTTGTATTAAATGTTAAAAGAATACTGGATTGAGACAATTTCCTTTTCCTTCATCTGCTTTTGAATTTCCCTTTTCCTAAGGAGCTGTGAAAGGCAACTGTCAGGAAAGCTAAGGGTGTGGGTGGACTGGCTAGGCAAGGGGTGCAGTAAAGGATAATCAGTCTATCAGCTCTGCCTGCTTCACTAACTTGGTGACCCCAGTCAGACCAGCCATTGCTTCTCTCTAAGCTTCCGTGTGTCCAGATGTACATGAGAAAAACAGTGCCCAGATGCAGTGAGTTGGAAGTTCACATTTGCAAAGTACACTGAAAACCCACATAAGAGTAAAAAAAAAGGAATTTATTACACACACAAATCTCCATATTGTTATAGCCCCTGTTAAGAAAATGTCAAGACGAATTTCATATGGTATCATTTATATGTGGGATCTAAAACATGATACAGGAGTTCCCGTCATGGCTCAGCAGAAACGAATCTGACTAGTATCCATGAGGATGCAGGTTCAATCCCTGGCCTCACTCGGTGGGTTAAAGACCCGAGGTTGCCGTGAGCTGTGGTGTAGGTTGCAGATGCAGCTTGGATCTGGTGTTGCCCTGACTGTGGCACAGGCCAGTGGCTACAGCTCTGATTTGACCCCTAGCCTGGGACCCCCCATATGCCACAGATGTGGCCCTAAAAAGACAAAAAAATTTATAAATAAAATAAAAAAATGATACAAATGAACTTATTTACAAAACCAGAAACAGACTCGCAGACATAGAAAACAAACTTACGGTTACCAAAGGGTAAAGCAAAGGGAGAGATGAATTAGGAGCTTGGGATTAACAGATACACACTAATAAAATAGATAAACAACAAGGTCCTACTGCATAGCACAGAGAACTATAGTCAATATCTTGTAATAACCTATAATGGAAAAGAATCTGAAAAGGAATATATAAATATAACTGTATCACTTTGCTGTACACCAGAAGCCAAAATAACATTGTAAGGCAACTATACTTCAATTAAAATTTTGTAAATGTTTCAAAACTTTTTAAAAAGAAATTCTCCAGAAAGCATGCCTTTCTAAGCTTCATTCTCATAGGCCTTCCCAGCCCACAGCTGAAGAGCCAGCATCAGGGAGCCATAGCCAGCCTTTCTCAGGCAGAATGCAGCCTCAGGTCCTCCTGCCTTCCAGAGATCAGATATGTTCCCCTTGCGATGTGTTTTCCTTGTGAACCCAGCCAGGGACCTAGAATTAGACTTCCAGAACCAGCCCTCAGACATTCCTTTCCTAAATGTATCATCAGATAAAATTGTAATTGTGTCAAACTACCTAGATTAAGTTCACATTTGTAGCTTTCTGAGGAACTTAGACTGAAATTTAAAATTGCCTCCCTGGCAAAGGAAGGGAAGTCCTCAAAACAACAAAATGAATTATTGATGTGGCAATAAGTGGTTAAAGGCAAGAGTACCTCAGCTCCTGAAAGGTTTGCCAACATCTTCAAAGTTCAGTGATTTCACCTCCTTCCAAGTGTAGGGACTTTCTTTCAAGAGCAACATGAAGAAACTTAAAGAGCTCCTTGGTAAGTCAGGCATTTTCTGCTTCAACAGCAAGCCTTCTTAGGAGATAATAAGGAGCTCCCCTTCCAGCTACACACATGAAATAATAAATAGGAAAATAGTGGGGGGGGGGAGGAGACAGTAGAATCAATGAGGACCAAATGTTCAGAAAGCAAGAGAAATTTCAGGAACCAAAAGGTGAGCTTTTAATAAGTTATTGACTAGGTAGAAAAGCCTAGAAATTGTGATCATAGTGGAACACTGAGACAACTTCCTGAAGGAGTCCATAAGCCTTTTATCATGAACAAAAGAGAACAATAGATCAAGACACCCAGAAGATATGCACCCAGCCCTGAGAGTTAGGGAGAAAAAATTGGTCTTGCCCTTGTGTGATGAGCAAGGCTGAACATAAGTAGTTGTGCAGTGAGTTGACCAGTTGAATGAACACTAAATCAACTCTACTGAGCACACAGAGTTGTCTTCAAATAACCCACTCGTGTTTTTAAGCTTCAGTTCAAGAAGCCTAACCACATATTATTTACAGCAACAAAAACTGAAACTGACAGACCCTAAATGCCGCCTGACATCCACAACCAGTGGATGGACCAACCTAAATAGGAAATACCTGCACACTCTATCCCAAGGCGCAAATGTGTAAACACCACATAGAAACGACCATATCCAGCCTCCGTGTTTCCTTGTTGGTCTCTAAAACTAATGCTGTGACTCTTCACTGAGTTTGCCTCTCCCCACATCACCTTCATTGCCCACTCCCCTTCCTCTTCCCTATAAACCACCCTCTTGTTCCCAGAGTTTGCAGTGATCTGGTTTGGGTAACTTAAATTATGAATTTTCGATGGCCCTAATCTTTCCAGAAGAATTTGCATTTTTAAAATAGAAGATTCATTAACTTCAACTGATGTTCAATATAAAGGTTTTAGTAACATGTAGATGAATTTTTTTAATATTAGAGTGTCTTGGTGAAATGCAAATTATTGAAAATAAAAGCTACTGCAAGCCAAAAAGGAATGTGCATTTCATTTTGCATGATTTGAGGAACTCCTTCCACCATCTAGATTCTGTGGGACTTTCAAGCAGGAAATCCAGGCTTTCTGGGGAGGATAAAGAAAACCCATGGGAGTAGGACCCACAGAACTCCCTATGTGCACTCCTTGAAGATAGCTCAAAACCTAAGTAAGAAAGACTGAATCACATCCTGTATTTAGAAAGCTAGTGAGTGGCAGCCTAGATGTGAATCCTCATACTACTTAGGGCGTGTGGGTTTGGGCAAATTGCTTAATGCTTTTGTATCTCAGTTTTCTTGTCTGTAAAATGGGATTAATTTTTATCCTGCCTCCTTAGGACTGTTGAAGGATTAAAATGAGATAAGGCATTTAAAGTTCTTAGCAAAGTGCCTAGAACATAAAATAAGCATTAGTTGTGGTCCCCAGTGGCCCTATTCAAGGAAAGAATGTTCCTTGCTTTCCAAGAAACAGATTGGTTTCCTAGGCTAGGGGATTCTCAGTGCCTAGGAATCCCCTAAGGATGTTGCTAACGTGCAGATCCCATTCAGCAGGTCTCAGCGGGGGACCCGAGGATTTGCTTTTCTAACTAGTTCTATGTAAACCAATGCAGCTGATCCACCAGGTTGGCGATGCCAACAATTCTGCCTCAGAGAAACCCTAACACACACAAGTTTTTCCTACCTCTTTCCAATATGCAAAAGCACCCTCAATTAGCTGGGAAGCTTTAAGAGTGAGGCTTTTTAATTATTTAGATGTTCTTGCTAAATTGGGGTTAAATAACTCCATGTTTTCAGTTGCAGCTCCCGGAGCAACTGCGTCTAAAATATATTATTAGTTCACTTTTGGGTTTTGGTAAGTTCAGGACATAATTTAATCTTTCTTTGATGATTTCTGAGTACTTCAGACCCTTGCAGCGCCTCAGGTCATTATTTAGAACATTCATTTTCATTGCCTGGCTCCATAGACACAAGAGTTATGGGGTAAGAAATTGGACTGAATTTGTTCAGACCCAGAGCATAGGCAGAACTCCGTTGAACGGTTTTATGTGTTTCTACTAACTCTCTAGAATGAGTGTCTTTTCTTGCCATAAAGTGAAATGAAGGATGCTCTTCTGGTTACTTGAAGGGTCTAATTGTGCTCCAGGTGGTGCTAACTCAACAGAACAACACCGTGCAAGGGACATGGCCAGGGTCTCCCTGTCTTTCTATGGAGGGTCATAAAGGAAGGCATTCAAGACCTTGAGGACCCCAGCAGCCCTTCGACCTCGTCACTTATGCAGATTCTCCTTTCTCCACCGTCTTGTCTTAACACACAACTAGGGCACCTTCAAAGCCATTTCTCAAATAAATAGACACCAGACTGCTGCTACTGAACGTTTAGGAAACGTGGGTTTCTCTTTAGCTTGTTGTGGTTTTACAGAGGCTTTCTGCTCCATGAAGTGGTTGTTTCTCAAGCTGTTTCAAACTCACAGGATCTATTAGGAACCACATGAGCCATGTCTACCCTCGCCTGGCTATTCTTCTCAGTTCAGTTCTATTTCCTTCCTTCTTCTCCATCTCCCTCCTTCGTTTCTTCTTTTCCTCCCTCCTCTCCCTTCCAGGCATTCTTACTGAGACTTGACAGTGGTGGTCACCTCAAGAAGGCCACGCCCTTTCTCCCATCCCCATGGTTTCCCCTCCTTGCCCTCTGAGGTTTCTCTTTTAACACCAGTTGTACTCTTGTAGGAAAACTTGGTCTCCTTTTGATATACTTAAGTCAGGCTCCATTTCTCCCAAATATTCCCCTGACTCTGAACCTTTCTGAATGCCTGCAGGGCTCAGCACACAGATGTACTTACCAAAGACTGCTGAGAAATGCTCCTTTCAGAGCCTGAGGTAGATCGGGTCTGACCTCCCTTCCATTTGGGCCATCAATGGACACGGGCGTGTTTAATTGTACAACCCTGTGACATCACCTATACAAACCCCAAATAAACACGAATCTAACTGCAGAAGCTCTTAAGTGTCATGTAGATTAATGTCACCCCACAGAAATATAATGTGAGACACACTGTATTTTAAATGTTCTAAAGATACGTTTTTTTTTTTGCTTTTTTAGGCCTGAACCTGCGATATATGGAAGTTCCCAGGCTAGGGGTCAAACTGGAGCTACAGTTGCCAACCTACACCACAGCCACAGCAATGCGGTATCCGAGGCTCATCTGCAACCTACACCACAGCTTATAGCAATGCCAGATCCTTAACCCACTGAGCGAGGCCAGGGCTCGAACCTGCATCTTCATAGATCATAGCTGGGTTCGTTAACCACTGAGCCACCAAGAGAACTCCCTAAAGATATATTTTTAAAGTAAAAAGAAACAAGTAAAATTAATTTTAAAGACTTAACGTCAACTCAATATATTAACAATGCCATCATTTCAACAAGTATTCAATGTAAAAAAGTATCAGTGAGATAGAGATTTTACATTCTATTTTCTATACCAAGTTGTCAAAATCCAGTGTGTGTGTGTTAGACTTATTGCGCGTGCATCTCAATTCGGACCAGCCACACTTCAACGGCTCAGTAGCCGAAGGGAGGTCCTAATCCCACAGCAGAAAGAGCAGACTGTAGAGGTTGTGATTTCCATAAAGGAGCAGGATGAGAGGTTTTACAAGCGTATCATAAAGGCTGTATCCTTAAAATCTTTCTTTGACAACTCTTGCCACCCAAGGCAACTGCCAAGATTCTCTCACGCCCGCCACTCACCCCATCCCCCCACTGCTCTGTTCTCCTCCCTTTTCCCTCCTCCTTCTCAACTTGCCATTCCTGCCTTAGGCCCCTGACACTGAAAATGCCTCTCTGACTGCTTTTCCTCCAAGAATCGGTCCTCCTGGAATTATAGTGAATAAAATTGTCTATTTTATTTGCTGCTTCTTAAAGGTTCCTGGTTCAGCTGGCACCAGCTCTACAGTCTCCCAGGTTTCTTGTGGGTGCCTGGGTGAGCACAAGTGATCCCCAGCCGGAAACAGATGAGCCACTCTTCAGATGCGTGGGGGCTTCACCAAGGCAACCGAATCTGCCTGCAGTGAAAACACTCCCTCTAACCAGCCCACTTTTCAGAGCCCTTCTCAGGACCGCTGCCAGCACTGCAGCTCTAACAGAGAGTTATCAGGAAGAGGAAGGATTCTGCTTCTTGGCACACACTGTTCCTTGCCTCCGACACCTAGAGTCCTGGGAATGAGAGGGCAGAGAACACGGAGGCAGAGCCCCAGTCCCTGGACCCGTTTTATTACATTCAGCTATAGGGACTACAGAATTAATCACGATCTGTTTGTACAACTTTTCTGCCAATATCAATTATATCTATTCTTTGCTTCTCTAGGACTCAGGTGTACTGTCCTCCAAAGACAATGCAGGTTGAGTTACAGCTGCCTGCTGGTGATGAGGATAGAGTTTCTATCTTCTCTAAGATTCCTTGGGAAAAGCAAGTTTTAAATCATTGTCTTGGAATGAAGATGGCAAACTTTGCTCATAAAATAGATCTTCTATCTATAACAAATAGGTAAACATAGTCACATGGAGGTATGTAGCCTTGACCATCTTAAGACACTTGAACGAACCCTTGTTATTATTATACCTGCACAAAAGATGTGGTTGAACTGTGCAATATCTACTCCCAAATGACCCAAATGTTCACAGGAATCCAAAACAACTACACTCCCAAAGATCATCCATATCAAAAGAGACCTAAAGCTAATCTCTTAAACCCCTGAAGTTTTCTAAGCCAATGCAGTACTGGCAGAAATGGGTCATCCAGGGAGAGCCCGGATTTGAAGAGCGCTCAGTTCAGCATCTTTCACCTCACATCAATCACTCAGAGAAACCTTGGATGAAAGACTTGGCTACTCTCTCTACACCCTCTTGCATCTAAACATTAACAAATATCCAAGAAATATCAATTGCTCTTTTCATCTTTCCCCAGCTGAATCGAGTCATTCTAACACTGAATGGCTTTTTAATATCTTTGACACACTCCTCCTCCTGTGTCTGCCAATATTATAATGTATTATTTGGCTGGTGATTTTTCTCATTTCTCATCTCAACTCCACAGCCAGAACTGCTCCTCCTGACTTGGCAGAAGTTGAGGATGTCCATTCTTGCTGACTTTTGTGCTGTTCATTGCCAAAACCCCATAATATTTAAGGTTTAAAATTTTTCCTCTGCATTTTTAAGGGGGGGGGATTCTTTGTGGCCAGAAATACAATATTTTCCAAATTTACTCTATAGTTTATAAAGTGCCTAACACAAGTCTCTACTTCCTTGCAGTCCTCAAGAAATATTTAATTGTCAAGTGGGGCAGGTTATGCAACAATTCTATATACAATCTAACTGAAAAATGTTTTATTATTATTAAACACAGGGGCATGTTTTTCTGTCTGTGGTACACAATCAGTTTCCTCTCAGTAAGTTCATTTATGATACATCTTTCTGTTGATCTGGATGAATAATTTCAGAAAAATTTAAGACAGCTGAGGCATGGTGGAAAATGTGCCAATGAACTGGACTCTGCCACTAGCTAGTTATATCTTTCAGAAAGTCATTCAATATCCACAAACCACATTTGTCTTCATCCATTTAAATAAGAGACTAGATTAGATCAATGGTTTCCAAGGTGCAGGTTTCTGGGGGCCTCCAAGGTCATGGAATCTCTAAATCCACGTGTATACCTAGTAGGCTATAGATAAATGATACATCTCTACTCATATAGGTATAGCTCTTTGTTTCAAATACATGTAATTGCTGTTCTCATTCATCAAGTTTAAATTCATGCAAGATTATTGAAGCCATAGTGGCATATTATCATTATACATGTCAATCCATGGAAACAAGAAGTTTAAATCCTACTGAATGGGAATCCAAGAAATGTTGAAGTTGAAAACGGGTTTCACACTTGAAAAGGCTTGGGAACCTCTGTGGTATAATGATCTGTAAGATCCCTTGCAGCAACACAATTCTGTGTCTAAACATTTCTATTTTGACAGGGGGGTCTTCCATGCTCTAACTCAAAGGTCAATAAGGGAAATAGCTGAGCAAGGGGCAGACTTGGAATAAATTTTAATTTGCATCATACAGACTAGTGCTCTGTCTGCTCACACTGCACTCTAACTGCAAAAGCTCTTGCAGAAGAGAGGAAAATTCCATATGGGGGCTATTACTGTCTTAGAGGATTTCTTGAGATTTTTTTTTTTTTTCTCTTCCCTTCCGTTCAGCTGCTTACTTCTGGTGGTAATGTTTCTGGAACAGGCAATATATATCAACTATGACAGCCAAACATGAAGCACCTAGTCTACTCTCATTTATAGCCTTAGTGTTTTAACTTGAAACAAGAAGTCTTTTTTAAATAGGCACATGCAAATACTGAGCAAATTATAACCAAACCACAAAACACTCCTTTTGGGAACCAACTAATTTTTTTCCGCTTAATATAAGCCTTAGGATAATCCTGATGGTGAGAGTTATTCCCGGGATGTAGGACTATATACTCATTTATGTAAGAAGCCAAGTTTAATGATTATAAAAATTAAAGGATATGAATATCTTTAAAAGAAATAAGGAAGGGACAACTTATGAGTTGCTTGAAGGATAAACAATCTGTTTTATCTTTGAGTCCCTGTATTCTGACATTAATGATTGTTATATTTGTCAAATGGTGAAATTTCTGAGTATAAAAAGAAGCATTAGAATTGGAAGGGGATCTTGACTGCCCTTCAACTGAAAGAGATAGGACTGGAAATAATCAGAGTCTACGAAATTAATATGAATAATACAGAATTGAAGAATATTTATGTGAATGCATTTTCTAACAGTTTGGGTGGAAAATGGGAAAGGAGCCAACAAACTACCAGAACATATCTCTGTAAAGTGATAGATACCAATTTTTCCACTATCTTAAAATTGACTTTTGGGGAACTGGTGTATCAGATTACATGTGAAGTTAGCAAACTACTCAGAGAATATGAAGTGGCTAAAAATGTCTGAGGAAGGATCTGGAGGGATCATTTGCTCCAATCTCAAGATGCAAGAGAGTAGTAGGCACAAAAACTCTTAGGAAAAGAATGGAGCAAAATGGTTAAAAAGAGAGTTGGGTCAAGATGCTCAAGAAATAAGAGTTTTAGGCAAAATCAGAACAGCTGAATTAGACTGTCTCAAAAGAGAGAAGGCACTGGTGGGTTTGTGACATATGACTAAATGGTTAGCTTGACAACAAAGAGAAATTTCAAAGAAAGAATTATATACAGGAATAATAAAAGTGGAAATCAACATGTTTTTAGTGAACACTATGTATCTGGCACTATTCTAGGCACTTTACTTTCTTTCTCATCTAATTCCAACTTCTCAGTTCTGCCGGAAGGTATGTGCAATGTGATCCCATTTTATAGATGAGACTAAAGTTTGCCCCAGAAGATCCAACCAGAGAGTGGCAGGGTCAGGATTCAAAAAGAAGGCCCTGGCATGGTAAGTGCTCAACACAGCAACACTCCTATTAGGGACCCTAGTGGAAACAGAGAAGCAAAGGGGTTGGGGAGCAAGAGGAGAAGTGCCTTTGTGAAATTCATGAGAAAAGCCTAGCTGCATATGGAAGAAAGGTGACATGGTCTACCCCATAAAACAAGGGATGTGAGTATCATTTTAAAAGAGAGAAGGAAGGCATCAGTAGCAGAGTCCACTGACATTGCAACACAATGTTTATAAGATTTTTGCAAAAATTCTGCTGCAGTGGCTGACAGAAGAAGAGCCAAAGGCATGATTTATGCAATCTGGCAATCTACCACAGAGAGGGCAGGAAAGAGCTGACAGTTGGTGAACTTAAGTCACAAAGAGGGGGTATAAAAGAAATTTACTAGATTTTGAGCAAGGGAAAGGCTTTTTCCTCAGACAACACAAATCATATAAACACAAACTAGACAATAATACAAAGCAGTGTAATATCAAGGAGCATGGGAAATATTACTTGTAATACAGACTCTAAGAAATATAAGAAATCAGATAACGGGTCTAGATACTCTCTTTGCATTTTATCAAGCACATTTTTTTAAAAGAAAGATAACCCTAAATCCTAGCTTGAAAAGTATTTTTAATTAGAATTCCTTTAAACAAAAACCAGTGAGGGTTCATTGAGTCACAGGCAAAGTACCAGACTAGAAGTCCAGAGATTTAATATAACATTTTAATTTAATAAATTACTATAACTTCATATAATAAATTATTATATAATTAATTTTAATATAACATTTAAAAACATCTAGGTATTGCTAAATTTAATTTCCTCACTGGTAAACAGGGAGTAATAATAATAATAATAATATGAGGCTCAGAGGATCTTCATGAACATTAAATGCAATGAGGTTTGTGAAAACTGCCAGAACAATTTAATCTTCATCATCATGATTATTATTCCTGCCCCAGTCCTACTTAGCTGTATGCCCTTCACAACTAGAAAATGGAAGTGGAGATGAGGAGGTTAGACTATATCGTCCCTTTAAACTCTAATTTTCTGCTAATATAAATCATTGCTTTTCTTCAAAATTACATAAATATATTTTGTAATAGATAAGCCATTAAAATGTGTAAGAAGCCTGTATCCCCATACCCAGCGGGTAGAGAGAAATAGAAATTAAACTGACAAGGAGAGAGGCAAAGTTGCCCATCTTACCCCATACACTGTGTGTGGCATGCAAACCTGTCAGTCATAAGGAAGCATTTGTGAAATTTAAAAGCAGTGGAGTGAAATTTTGAAAAGAAATATCAATAGGCAGGCAGAGGCCCCATCACAGCCTCATTAAAAGGACACAGCAATAAATAAAATAACACAGCAATACCTTTCCTCATTTGTTAAGTTTCTACTGATTCTGCAAAGCTTGATATAAATGTCTGTCACCTCCCCTGTGAAGCCTTCCCCAAAGGGTACTGCATATGTTACAGGCTTACCAGTCATTTGTAGTTCATTGCTTTATACATCACCAGAATGCTAGATTCTTAAGAATTAGAATAACATCTTATTCAACTTTATGGCCTAGCCAACCACAGGGTCTGACATATAAAAGTTGCTCATTAATGCTGGTTTGAGAATTGATTTAATTCCTTAAGTGAATGTTGACAATACAAATTACATGATAGAAGCTGGCTCTTAAGTCAGCAGAAAAGACTTCCAACTTTGAATGGCATCTGACACAATTTCTCTAAAATTTCCTTTGAAATATGTATGCATCAGAAGAGAGGGAGGGATTAAAAACTGGTATTTTCATTGAATACCATTCTGATGGAACTGTACTGAAGAGTGCAGCTGGTAAACTGTTGTGTTATGCTGCATGAGTAGAAAGACTGCCCATCTGGGGAAAAAAAAAAAGGTACAAAAACCATTCATTGCTCCCAATTGTCTGGCTCACTGGAAAAATAATGCAAGACCTGTCCCAACACAGAAACTAGAGAGCTGACCTTTATCGACTAGCTTCTGCTTTTGGAGGCTGTCAGAATACTGTTATTTCCCAACTTCTCCAACTTATAAACATCCAACCTATGAATTATAGGTAAAGAAACCAAAGCAAGTAGAATGGAATTTATAATCAATGACATAATCAAAAAAAATCAAAAATGGGAAGAAGCCTCAATTATGCAGATGTAAGGAGCCCACAATGTTTCAGAGGGGGAAAAATACATACAAATAAAAATATTTTCAAGCATCCAGACAGGCATATCAAATTGTATAATAAAGGGCAGGACTCAGGCTGATCACACACTTCTTTGTATTATTAAAAATTAGAAGGAAATTCAGCAGAGTATGCAAAATTTTGAGGGGCAAAACTTGTGATTCAAGGTTTTATACCTAGCTTTTATGACTCTTAGTTTTAACTGAGAGGTAACCCAGTTCAAATTAGCTTAATAGGACATAAATGGAAATTCCTGCTGTGGCACAATGGGACCAATGCGTTTTGGGAGCTTTGGGATGCAGGTTCCATCCCTGGCCACTCACAGTGGGTTAAGGATCCGGCATTGCCTCAGCTGTGGCTTAGGTTACAGGCGCAGCTCAGATCTGTTCCCTGGCCTGGGAACTCCATATGCTTTGGGGCAGCCAAAAAAGAAAATAAGGGGGGGAATAAATGAACATATTGGCTCACAAAACTTCTAAGGTAACTTAAGTACAGCTAAACCCAGGGTTAAAATATTGTCATTGTCATCCCTTTCTCCCCACCATTAACCCCATTAACTCCTGCTTCATCCTGGCTCTGCTTTTCTTTCTAAATTGGCTTCATTCTCTCCCACTGTAAGTACATACACCTTCTCCCTATCCCAGGAAACATGGCCAAGGAAACAATTCCATGCCCATATTGTTTTAGCTCATGATTCAAATGGAAGACAGACTCCATGTATCCATGAGATTTAAAATCTCATTCAAAAATACTTTGGTTACTTGTATTCAGACCATGTCGAATCACCATGGATGAGTGGTTGGCCCATTGTTGGTTAGTTCTGGGTCACTCACTATTCCTGCAGCCAGGGGATATACTGTGATTAAACAGTCTCACAGGAACCTAATAAGATAGGAGGGAGGCAGTTCTTTCACAGAAAAAAAAAAAAAAAAAGTGGGCAAACAATAAGAACAAATACCAACTCCATTTCCCTCATGTTAACACAAACTCATACAATTTCAAAAATCCTTCCACCTAATATTTGTCCAACTAATGCTAACTAAAATTACACTTACTCCAAAGAGGGACAACATAGAACCATAGGCAGTTACCAACCCATTTTCCTATCCAAGATTTCTGGGTGATGTACACATCTCTGACATCCAGATATGGTATCTCTTGATTCAGTAACCTGTAGTTTACATTTTTAAAATTATATTCATGAAACTGGAAATTTGAACACTGTATATTTAATAATAACAATGAATCATTGTTAATTTTTAGGTGTTATGATATTATGGTATTTTAAAAATCATCCTATGACTTATTAACAAATGAAATGATATGATGTGTAGGATTTGCTTCAAAATAACCTGGCAAGTGGAGATGTTCATACAATCAGATTGCTTATAAGCTGACAGTTGCTGAGGCTGGATACATCAGGGTTGATTTTTCTATTTACTGTGGTTTGAAATTTTTCACAATAAAGGTACAATAATGTTATAATTTGTTTTTTAAAAAGGTAGCTTAAATGATCAATGTAATGATCCCCTACACTTCTATTACACAGTAGAGGGAAAACAGGATATCTTCAATTAAAACTGCATTCAGAATGGTGACATGACATATGCCACAGCATGTACCAGACCCTACAGAATAGCACGGCAAGAATTTATGTCTTCACAGTGAAACCAATCTGACAACATGAGGCTTCTCCCTGTGCACAGATCTCCCAAATTCATTTTTCTTCAAGGCTGTGCCTAAAACGAATGCAAGGAAAAATCCTTCAGGAGGTCCTGCCCCTTACTATCCCTCTTACAACTGGGGTTATCACAAGGACCTGGAGATTGCCTTAAAAACTTAACAATCCAAGTTATTTGGGGTTGTCATTTCTCTGGCAATTCAATACTTTTAAAACCCTAGTCATCTAACAATTGAGCCTTCTTCTACAGGTAAACATCAGAAATCTTGTCTGTCCTTGAATATAGACCAGTTTATTTTGCATATCTGCCCCTTAACAGCAAGTCTTAGCTCCCCCAGCTGAAGTATTGAGGCAGAACTAATCAGTGCTGTGCCCAGGCTGAACACATTTGTTGGCTGTTTACTAGGAATGAATTGTACCTTCACCACCAGCCAGTGCTCAGCAGGTTAGCTGGGAGAGAGGCTTCCAGATCTCTCTAAGTCCTCCTGAGTCCCCATCACATCCCCAACTACATCTCCCACCTCCCAACCTCTACTAACACAAACTTCAGTTTGGTGGAGGGCTTTGGGCTTTTGTAGTCCCATGAACTGCATGATTATCTGACGCACAGCCGTCTTGGACTACTGCCCACATCCAATCGGAGGAAAAGCATCTCGGTGAAGTTACATTCTATTTCCTTCCTGCTTTCACAGGGACCAATTTATACCAAAGCCTTTTCTTTTCTTGAAAGACATGCAAGAAGCAGACAACATCCTTCAATCTTGATGACTCTTTTAAATCTCCAGTCTCAGCAGGCACATGGTCTAAGCCTAAAGAAGGAACAGGTGACCCTTTAACCATATGTTTTGGGACAGCATAACAAAGATGGTCAATTTTCCTGCCCTTGCTATGGGGGTCCTCTCCATCCTGTGCTACACTTCGACTCAACCAAATCTTCACTCTAGAGTTTGCCTCTACCAATGACCTATTCCTAAAAGCAATTCCAGACTTACTTTTGAGTTGTAAAGGACAGAAAACCAACTCAAACTATCTTAAGGCAAGCAAAGGAAATGTATTGGCTTGTTTGACTAGAAGGTCCAAGAGTAAGATTTCCAGCACAGCTGATTTAAGATCTAAAACAATTCGCCGGACCCACCCTCACTTTTTCATTCTTTTCCCTCCCAATGCTCCCTTGCTCTCTCTCCATCTTTAAGATCTGCTTGTGTTTTGTTTTTATTTTTTTGTTTTATGGCCATACCTACAGTATATGGAATTTCCCAGGGCTAGGAGTCAAATCGGAGCTGCAGCTGCAGGTCTATGTCACAGCCATAGTAACATGTGATCTGAGCTACATCTGTGACAATGCTGAATCCTTAGCCCACTGAGTGAGGCCAAGGATCGAACCCACATCCTCACGGACACTCTATCGGGTTCTTAAGCTGCTAAGCCACAACAGGAGCCACCAAGATCTGCTTATTTCTTTTTGTTTCATTCTGTTTATGTTCATCTCATCCTCTCTTTTCATAGATGAACTTTGTCCGCATGACAGGGAAGATGGCCCTTGGCAGCCCAACTCAATATCCACACAGCTCACAATCCATACATACAATTTAATTCAAGGGCCCCCAGTTGGCCAGTCCTATTTGGATCATATAATTATTAAGGACAGGTTATCACAATTACCCAGGTCTAGATACATACCTACTCTGAAGTAATAATTGCACCAAAAATACATGGGTTGAAGGAGCAAATTTTCCTCAGTTAGAAAACAACAGGAAACGCTTATCAGAAAAGCACAACAGATTTTCCTATATTCCAACATACTTGTCTTCTGTGCCTGAAGACATTCCCAATATCCATGGACTCAAAAATATATTATTCATTTACCTTTTCTGAAAAATGTACTTGAAGAACTCCAGCTCACCAAAATTAAGATTCTAAGACAAGAGATGTTCAGATGCTAAAAAATACCAATGTACCTTTCCTTAATTTGACCATAGACTTAAGAATTAAGTTTTATTTGTGCTTTTGGGTAGATTTTGCCATCCTGAGGTGAGATTTGGTCCCACATTTTTTTTTGTTTTCAACTTAGCTTCCACTTTGTTCCTTTCCCAATTCCAAGAAACCTGATTCTCAAGTCACATTCTTTATCAGACGTTTCAGATAGAACCTCTTCTTGGATCTGACCAGTTAAACAACATAGTTGGTACATAACTACTAGGATGGATAAAATCCAAAATACTGACAACACCAAATGCTGAAGAATGCAAACAACAAGAATTCACTGCTGATAAAAAAGCAAAATGGTACAGTTACTTTGGGAGACAATTTGGCAGTTTCTTACAAAGTTAAACATAGTCTCCCATATGATCCAACAATCACACTCCTAGGTATTTACACAAATGAGTTGAAAACGTATGTCCTACCAAAACTTGCACATAAATGTTTATAGCAGTTTTATTCATAATTGCCAAAACCTAGAAGCACCCAAAATGTCCTTCAGTAGGTGAATGGATAAATAAACTGTGGTACATCCATACACAAAATATTATACAGCAATAACAAAAAAAAAGAGCTATAAAGCCATGAAAACACATGGAAGAAACTTAAATGCCTATTGCTAAGTGAAAGAAGATGCATCATACTCTATGATTCCAACTGTATGACGTTCTGGAAAAGGCAAATCTGTGGAGACAGTACAAAGATCAGTGGTTTCCAGCAGCTTGGGTTCGGGGGGATGACTAGGTGGAGCACAGGGGATTTTTAGGGCATGAAACTTCCCTGTACGCTACTGTAATTGTGGACCCATGACATTATGCATTTGTCGAAATCCATAGGACCATGCAACACAAAGAGCGAACCCTAATTTAAACTATGAACTTCATTTAATAATACTATATTAATGTTGGTTCATCAATTATAATAAATAGACCCTATCAATGCAAGATTAATAATGGAGGAAAGTGAGGGGGGTATATGGGAACTCTCTGTCCTTTTTGCTCACTTTTTTGGTGAGCCTAAAACTGCTCTAGGAGTTTCCGTAGTGGCTCAGTGGTTAACGAATCCATGAGGACACAGGTTCGATACCTGGCCTGGCTCAGTGGATTAAGGATCCAGCGTTGCTGTGAGCTGTGGTGTAGGTTGCAGATGTGACACAGGTTGCAGAGGTGGCTCAGATCCCACATTGCTGAGCAGCTGCAGCTCCGATTCGACCCCTAGCCTGGGAACCTCCACATGCCGCGGATGCGGCCCTAAAATGACAAAAGACAAAAAAATTAAAAATTAAAAATAATAAAACTGCTCTAAAAAAATAAAGGCCAGGAGTTCTCTTGGGGCACAGCAGGTTAAGGAGCCAGTGTTGTCACTGCAGTGGCTCCGGTCGTTGCTGTGTGGGTATGATCCCTGACCCAGGAACATCTACATGCCATGGGCACAACCAAAAAAAAAAAAATCCACTTATTTAAAAAAGGAAAAAAAGAGAAAACATAACTGGCAAAAGCATCTTTTGGTGCCAAAAATAAGGAAGTGCTCAAAAACAAAATGTGGGCATGTCAAAAGGACACAAGATCCAATCTAAAAGAGCTCCCAGTAGCCAAAGCTGGATCAATTTATATAACAAAATAAATAGTGGAGTTATATATAATCCAGAGAATAAAATAAATACCCATAAGTCCATACTGACATAAATAAATAAGATTCAACTCTTCCTTGTAGAGGAATTTCAATTAAGAACTATAGAAGAACTATAGAGAAACAGAAAATCACCATTAGAACACTACCATTATAATAGCTGCAGGCAAGATCTCCTGATGAGTGCTCAAACTAGTGAGTGAAAGTTTGAAAAGAAACAGGATATTTGCATAGCCTCAAAATATTGTCCAAAAATTATTTATTCATTACAGTGAGAAAATAGGAACTGGGAGTTCCTGTTGTGGCACAGTGATAACGAATCCGACTAGCATCCATGAGGACGCAGGTTCAATCCCTGGCCTCACTCAGTGGGTTAAGGATCCAGCATTGCTATGAGCTATGGTGTAGGTCTCAGACACGGCTTCGATCTTACATTGCTGTGACTGTGGTGCAGGCCGGCGGCTGTAGCTCCCATTCGCCCCCTGGCCTGGGAACTTCCATATGGTGCACCCGTGGCCCTAAAAAGCAAAAAAAGAAAATAGGAACTATACAATAAAGTAAAGCAGATGCCTTAAAGTTAACATCACTAGTAATATAATATATTGAATCATGTACCAATACACACCAAGGGTACATAACCCCTAAAGTATCCTTCTCAAATGCATAACTGCAATCTAACCAAGAAAAAACATCAAGCCAACCCAAACTGAGCAACACTTTACAAGATATCTGATCAGACTCTTGAAAAATATCGAACTAATGGAAGACAAAGAAACGCTAAGGAACAGTCATGCATCAAAGATTAAATGCAAGGAGATGGTGACTGGCTCCTGGACCAGAAAAGGAACATTAGCAGGGAAATGGATGAAATCTGAATAAAGTCTGCAGTTTTGTTAATAGGTTTGTTTTTTGCTTTTGTCTTTTTAGGGCCATACCCGCGGCATACGGAGGTTCCCAGGCTAGGGGTCGAATTGGAGATGTAGCCACAGGCCTACGCCACAGCCACAGCAACGCCAGATCCTTAACCCACTGAGTGAGGCCAGGGTCCGAACCTGAGTCCTCATGTCAGATTCGTTTCCGCTGAGTCACGATGGAAATACCTATTAATAGCTTCGTATCAACGTCAATTTCTTAGTTTTGATCATTGTATCATGGTCATGTTAGATAGCATTAGGGGAAGTTGGGTGGAAGGTATATGGAAAGTCTCTGTACTATTTTTGTTAAGTTTATTGCAAAATGAAAAGTTAAAAACAATTAGCATTTTCTGTGCTGACATTTGTTAGCTATCTGAACTGTCCAGGGGGGCTGGGAAAATAAATAAACAATGCTTTTAATTTCCCCAGTGACAGAGTCATATATAATATTATATAATCATTTTCACTGATAAGAAATCTGAAAAAAGAATTTCTGTATTTTAAAAGTTAATACTGGGAATGTAAGCTGGTGCAACCACTATGGAAGACAGTGTGGAGGTACCTTAGAAAACTCTACATAGAAGTACCATATGACCCAGCAATCCCACTCTTGGGCATATATCCAGACAAAAATTTCCTGGAGAAAGACACTTGCACACGCACGTTCACTGCAGCACTATTCACAATAGCCAAGACATGGAAACAACCCAAATGCCCATCGACAGATGACTGGATTAGGAAGATGTGGTATGTATACATGACGGAATACTATTCAGCCATAAAAAGGATAAAATAATGTCATTCGCAGCAACATGGATGGAATTAGAAACCCTCAAACTGAGTGAAGCAAGTCAGAAGGAGAAAGACAGATGTCATATGAAATCTCTTATAACTGGAGTCTAAAACACTGCACAAATGAACATCTCAACAGAAAAGAAAAGCACGAACTTGGGGAAC
>PVHT021183518.1:23488583-23519118 GCA_004024745.2 Catagonus wagneri | reverse complement strand
ATATATATATATATATATATATATATATATATATAAAATAAATAAATAAATAAAAGTTAATACTGGGAGTTCCCGTTGTGGTGCAGTAGAAACAAATCCAACTAGCATCCATGAGGACCCAGGTTCAATCCCTGGCCTTGCTCAGTGGGTTAAGGATCCAGCATTGCTGAGATCTGTGGTGTAGGTTGCAGATGCATCTTGGATTCCATATTGCTGTGGCTGTGGAGTGGGCTGGCAGCTATAGCTCCCATTCGACCCCTAGCTTTGAAACTTTCATATGCTGTGGGTATAGCCCTAAAATAAAATTTAAAAATAAAAATAAAAGTTAATACTGAATGGCCCTAATACTGCTCAAGTCATCTTCCATTTAGAACTATATTCTAGTGCCAACTATCAGTACAGAATACGTGGCCCCTTAACTGGGTTTTTAAAGCCTGATCTAATAGTATATTGTTCCAAGATGTGGGAAGTGGTATCTGGTTGCCTGGAATCACCGTTCAACCCTTAGTGGTCATGTGCTTTGGAGAAGAAACTCATTCTCTCTGTGCCTCCGTTGCTTCATCTCTAAAACAGGGATCATTCCTACCTCTCTCACAGGCTCGCTGTGAGGACGAACTAATAGGTTGTTCAATATAAAGCACCTGGAACAGTGCCTGGCCCTTTGTAGGCACTAAATCAACGTTAGCTGTTGTGATGGTCGCAATTATATAAACCACACAGAGGGTACTGCTTGGTTTTGGAACTCCTGGTGACTTATACTGTCATCTTTTATTTTTCTGTACTTTTCAAAATCCTTTAATGCTTGTATTATAAAAACAGTGGGCTCCTAGAAAAGATTTGCATCATATGTTTGTAATTTTTGGTTTAAAGAAAGCCATACATATATTCCTACAACTTCCCTCCCTTCCCACCTCCTCCTTTTCCTCAGGAAAGAACTGCCAGAAGCTGCCCTCTTCTGCCTAGCCTCTCCCAAAACATCACAATCTAGCTACCGTTACCTTTCTTCAGTCACTCAAAATGTCATTTTCTCTCTGCCAAGCCTTTCTATTCTATTGCTTTCTTGGAATGCTTTTCTCCACCTCACTGCCAAGGTTGACACCTTTTCATCCTTCAGATCTCCAAGCGTGTGTCATTCATCACTCCATCCATGCCACAGAACCTTACTGGGCTGCTACTGTAGGCCAGGGCCCTGATGAAGAAGACAGTGAACAAGACAGACCAGGGTCTGGCAGAAAATAGCTGGCGTGCTCACACTGGGAAATCTGAGGGGACTTTCAACAGGGGTAGTTTTGGGGAATCTCAATAGATGGTCACTGTGGCCACTGCTGGGCTTGAGGAGGCAAAGGGAGAAAGGAGTCAGTGGAGCCTGGAGAGAGAGTCTGGGCAGGGGCCACCTGACAGGACCCGGGACGTTCAATCAAGGACACATCCATCCTGAGGTGACTGCCCCAGGGAGGGAGCCAGAAGAACAAATCCCCCAGACCCACTCTCCCTGCTCCCTCCAATCTCCTGCCAGTGCCCCACAGGAGCAAAACCCAACCTGGAGCCGGAGGTAAGGACCACAGATGTGGTCCATGCAGACTCACCTACTGGGTCAACATGCAGGGTGGAGAAGGCAGGGAGCGGGAAGGAGGGACAAATGGAAGCCATTCAGCACAAAGCTTGCGCTCACAAAGGACATATTCAAGGAGGGGGAGACAAACAAAGTAAGAACAATCGTTCAGTGAACCCTGACTACGTGCCAGGCGCGTTCTAAGCCCTTGACATATTACAACTCACTCCTCACAACAGCTAATGAACTCAAACAGATGAGGAAACTGAGAGACAAAGAGGTTAGAAACTCTGTGCAGCGTTTATATGTGGAGGAGTTGGTTTCAAGGCCAAGAAGACTGGATTCCTAGCCTTCCAAGCCAGCTACTTTCCAATAGTGATATGAGCTCGCAAAAAAAAAATAATAATAATAATAATAATAATTGGGATAAGGGGATAGAGAGTGATAAGGTTGCAGGGAGTAGGAGCAAGGTTGGGGTGGTGTTAGGAAGGGCACTTCTTTATTTGCTGGTTGGTCTTAGAAGACCTTTCTAAGGAAGCGGCTTAAGCTGGGATCTGGGACCTCAGTCACCAGAATGATCCAGTCCTGCAAAGAGTGACTCTGGGCTGAGGGAAGAGCAGACACCGAGGCCTGAAGGCAAGCCTGGCTTATATGAGGACGCCAAATCACCTCCTGAGACTGGAGTCTAGGGAGCACATTGTGAAATTAAGCTGGGAAGACAAGAGCTGGGAATGAAAACAATCAGACGGTATTAAGCAGGAAAGTGAAGTTATAAGATTTATGTTTTCAGAAGATTGTTATGAATACTGGGTAGGAAAAAAAAAAATGATTCAGGGATGGATTGGGAAGGGAACAAGACACAGAGACCAGAGTTAGGAAACTACTATAGTTATTCAGACAAGAGATGAGGAGAACTTGAACCAGGCTAGCAACAGAGAATGAGAAAATGGGCAGCTTCTGGGGATTTTATGGAGAAGAATTGATGGGAGTTGGTGACAGATTAGAAGGAGGGAAGATGAAGAGAATTTCATGGGAAAATAACTGGTGGAATGTAGGGACTAAAGAAACAATGCCGTGTTCCTTTTGACATCCCTATTAGACATCCAAGTGGAAATGTCAAGAAGACAATTAAATCTACAGTCCGGAGTTCAACAACAACTTCAGGGCAAAAGATCAAAATCTGAGGGTCATCATGTATATATAATAGTATTAATTTGTTTTAAGAATTCACTTAATTATTATTGTTGTTTAACATCTCCATTTTTCAAGTAGGGAGCATATCATCCCCAAAACATGCTACTATAGATACAAAAAATAGTTGGTATGAGAAACCAAGAGGCAGGATGGGATTTCCTAGGGAGTGAGCATAGCCAGAGAAGACAGCCAGTCTGTACACTCTCTAACATTTAAAGGTCTAGTAAGCATGAGGGAGCAGCCATGGAGACGAAGAAGAAGCTGCTGGTAAGATGGGAGGGAAACTTGCAGATGCTGATGTCACAGAAGCCAAGAGAAAAAAATAGTATCTCTGCAAAAAGTAAAACGAATATGTTGAAAGCTGCTTAGAAATGAGTGACAAGAAGACAAAGAAATGGTCAGTTTGGCAAGATGGGTCTTGTTGGTTGCCATGCTAACAAGCAGATAGCAGTATACATTTCAGGATGACTGGACCAGCATTCATGGAGGGAAACAAAAACACAGGAGCAGCAGGAGGTGTGGGGATGCCCTGTTACAATGCACAGAGATGTAGCAGGACTGGACATCAGATTCCATGAGAGGGGCCACAAACATTGGGCTGAGTGGTTTTTTCCCTGCAGAACTGGGGATACAAAAGTGATACACTTGGTGTAAACTTGGCTCCAGTCCTAATCTTCCAGCTCAGCATTTACTGTCTAAGGTGGAAGTGGCCCTTCTCCTGGCAAAATAAGAAGGTGGAAGTCCAACTCTGGTGGGTGACCACTTAAGCAGTTGGCCGTGGTTGGTTTTGATGGAGTCCAACTCCTTTCCTAGATAACCAGCTTGCATGGGATCAGTACTGGAAAAGTCAACCCTTACCTTTCATCAGCGATCTTGATAAGAAGATAGTGAAATGGGTTGAAGAGAGTCTCAAAGGAGAGGAAATGGAAAAGCAGGCGAAGCCAACTCTTTCATGCAGTTCACTGTGAAGTAGAGCAGGGAAATGTAACATTAGTTAGAACAGTGGTATCCAAGGAGGGTTCTTTTAAGATAAGATATTCTGAAGCATGGGGATCTGAAAAATCCATCAGAGAGTGAGAACTGCAGAAGTGAAGTCATTTAATAGCATGGGGACACTTCCTCACTCTAACAGGATGCAAGGAAGAGGACACTACTGATAGGTGTATAGATTTGGTGACAGGGAGATGAAGGTGTCTCTTATGATGTTTTTATTTCCCTGGTCCAAGTGAGCCTAAAGATCACTTACTCTAAGAGGCCTGCAAGGGACAACCCTCACCCCCAGAAACTGAGCCTTTCTGTATATTCCTCAAAACGTTCATTTATTCTACTGAAAACACTGTATTTTAGCTTTTTGCTTACTGTCTATAGCTCTATCTAGGCTATTAGCTGCCTTGAAAATAGGTTATCTTGTTATCACGGCCATATTATAGATATTCAACAATTTTTTTTTTTTTTTAGGGCCACACTCACAGCATGTGGAGGTTCCCAGACTAGGGGTTGAATCAGAGCTACAGCTGCTGGCCTAAACCACAGCCACAGCAATGCGGGATCCAAGCTACGACTGTGACCTACACTACAGCTCAGGGCAATGCTGGATCCTTAACCCACTGAGCGAGGCCAGTGATCAAATCTGAGTCCACGTGGATGCTAGTCAGATTTGTTTCCGTTGAGCCACGACTGGAACTCAGCAATTACTGCTTATGCTTAAATGATAGAACTAATTGCTATTTGCGGAAGGAACATGGGAGACAATTTTTCTTCCTTCTACTTTTTCTGTGCTATCCAAATAGCTACAATAAGCATATATTACTTTAACAGAAGAAACAAACTCAAAGTCAATGTAATAAACATAAAGCTTAAACTAAAAACATAAGTACAGTACAATAGTATGTAAAGGTGTGGAGCTCCCTTGTGGTGCAAAGGGTTAAGGATCCAGCATTGTCACTGCCCCAGCTCGGGTCACTGCTGTGGTATGGGTTTGATCCCTGGTCCAACTATTCCATGTATCGCAGGCATGGCCAAAAATTTTTTTAAAAAGATGTAAATGTAGATTGATGATAAAAAATTATCTCATATTATGGAGGGCATAAAAGGCATAAAAGAGTTGGGATATAAAGAAGAGGCAGAGTCTCCTTGCCTGCTCACTTGCATCTCTCACAAGTGTCCTATCTTAATAAATCTATCTCTTGCCTAATATAAAAAAATAAAGACGAGAAATAAATATGGAAGGATTAGAAGTTGTCATTAGAATGCGGATAAAGTTAATTGTGTACTTTCTGGGATTAAACATATTTTCCATTAATTGCATTTTCAGCCCATGAATGTGGAGCCAACTCCCTCTGGTGTAAGAAAAACTCTTAAGATCTATGGACTGCAGTTCTAATGTATTGCTGTGTAACTTAAGTGTTTTAAAATAACAATAAACATTATTTCACACAGTTTCTGTGGGTCAACCAGCTTAGTTGGGTGGTTCCGATTTTAGAGGTTGCAGATGAGACAGCAGCTGAGGCTGTAGTTATCCAAGGCCTGACTAGGGCTGCAGGCTCTGTTTCCAAGATGGTTCGCACAGAAACTGTTTATTTGGGGCAGGAAGTCTCGATTCTTCCCACGTGGGCCTCTCCTCTCTTCAGTTATCACAACATGGTGGCTGGCTTTCTTGATTTTTCAGCAGAGAGACTGAGACAGAAGCCACAGTGTATTTTACGACCTGGTGTTAGAAGTCACACACCACCACTGCTGCAATGTCGTAGTATCAGCCCTATCTCATGCTGGAGAGGGTACATGAGGGCATGAACACAGGAGCTGGAGCTTCTCGGGGCCATCTGAGAGGTTGGGTACCACATGGACTATCAGGAAAAACTTAGAAAAGGCCCCTCATCTACAACAGTACATCAGATCTGAGTGAAACAGGCACGATAAAGAGTCCATTTCGGTTTAACGCCTTGGTATTGAAAAGGCAGAAAATAACACCCATGGAAAAATAAATGTCAAATTCTACCTGCCTCTGTTAAAAGACTGACTGGAAGTGTGAATCTGCTTTAAAATTTCCTTTGCTTTTTAGGTATAAGGGGGCAAGTATAAAAACACTTCCCAGAATACAACCGCAGAGTGGAGAATAAATATTGGTAATCTCGAAAGGAAAAACCAGCCAACTATATACAAAGTCACAAGTGAAGTCTGTTTCCATTCAAAACAGAAATCGGTGGTGGATTTGTCACTGAAGACATTTTTTTCAAGCTTTTTAGAAGTTTCTAAGGAGACAGAACATGTCACATAAAATATTAAAATAAACTTGTACCGGAGGTTTCATGTATTCAGTGTGTGCACTGTACCTACCCCCTCCCCTAATTCTCCATCCTCTCCTCCCCATGCCCTGAATTGAAATGTTTTTACTCTACTCTCCTTTGTTTACATCCAGGGATCTGCCCTGGCAGCTCTGATCAAAATGCAGGGGCAGAATTTCTAAATAATGGGGATAAATGATGGAGAAGATAAAAGGAGACAAGAGATTAGGAAAAATAAAGGAGGAGCTGATGACAAAACAGCCCCGAGGTACCCCGGGGACGGGGGTGGATGCTTTTTAATCCCCTTAAGATGCAACCAAGGAAGTAGAGACGTCACAACTCTGCCTTCTCCTTATGCAGATTACTCCAGGTGCTAGAGTAATCAAGCTTTTCCCAAGATGTAGGATATTCAGTGCTAAAACTAGGTCAGCCCCAGGCAACTGAGACAGTTGGTCACCACACCTATGGGTTTTTCTAAGCATATGTGAAATACAGTTTCACCTCTGGGCCTCTACTCCCTTCCCTTCATGTACATGACAATCATACATTCGTGATAGTTCAATCCTTATAAAATTCAAGAAGAGGAAGGAAATGTACATAAAAGGATTTATTTGAAAAAAGACAAAGCCACATCTAAATACTAATTTAATCACAGCAAAACATTTTTGGAAACTATAAATTAGATTTCAAGAGGATGGCAAATGAGGGCAAAATGAATATTATGGGTTAAAAAAAAGGGACTTTTTTTTTTTTAAGTAGTCAGATAAAGCATTAAAACTAATGGCCCCGGGTATCAACTGAAATACAATTGCCAATACATGTGTATTAAAAAAAAAATTTACGTACACCTATAATTGAAATAAAATCCATTAAGTTAAAAAAAAAAGTCGGAAGAGCTGGATCAACAAGGAAAACACATTCTAGAAAAAGAGAAGAGAGAAATGGGAGGGGAATGTAATATTAGCATATTCTGTTAAACAAAATTAATATGCAATTGTAAGTATTTAAGTATTCATACTATGTAAATGCCTTTTGCAAATGAGATTATAGATTTGCTTGCAAACAGTAAGCATGCTAAATAAATGCAAGGTGCTATTATTTAAAACAACAATAATAACTAGTGGGTAATATTGGCAGCAGTCCCTACAGAAATCTCAAGCTTCCAGGAAGATACTATCTACAAAGAACTGTGCACTGCTCACAGCATCCCCACAGCTAGAAGGGGCTTAGCAAAGCAGAAATAAACATTTCTGAGTTCTCCCTTGAATTGAAATTGATTGGCTTGCTGGACAGTAACATGGTGAGTTTCAGGCTAGAGGTTCAGAGGACAGACTCTTTCAGATTATGATTGCTCCACAAAGTTTCTCTATGGGGCCAGGACAAACTCCAACAGGGTCTCAGTTCAAGTAAATGGCCCTCCAGCTCTTCTGGTACTTGCAACTGTAAACATGTCTGTTTCACTCAAGTCCCCTCCTCCCCTCCATCCACAGAGCTGATGAAGCCCAAGGACAGCAGGGGAAGCTGAAGTCGCTGTGTGTTTAGATCAGTTCTGCAGGACACAGCAAAATCCGAAATGGATTGTGACCTGCTGATAATCTTTCACAGCAAACCAAGTGATCATTGATTAAAAATAGCTTCGAACATGTATCGCACATCTATTTCAGGCCTCGTTTTATTTGGAATGCAAATACTGCTGGAAGCCAGCGCTATATGAGCAGCAGCTGGAAATCTACTCAGACATTCCAGCCAATTCACAGTCAAGCCCAGTTGGTGAAATTAATGCCATTCTATGGTCTCAGTGTAGGAGAGATTGTTAATTACACTCTACTGCCCAGTGGTTTCTATTATGGACACATCTGGACTGAGAGGCTCATTTGAAATCCCCTATTCCACTGCTTCCCAGAGACTAAACCAAGTTTAAAAATTGATTTGTGAGGATGAGAGGGTAGCACATACAAACTGCCTCGCCCACAGACTCCAGGTAGGCTCTAATGAAAGTCTGTCCTAGTTTCAAAAGCTCTTTCATGCCTTGGGTGCTCAGATTTTCTTTGGTATTTCTTACCAGTTCCTAAAACGCAGTGTTTGGACAGGCTTCTCAGTAAATAATAAATAAAACACACAAGCCCATCCCCACACCTCAGGGTGAAGAAGTTTAGTTTCCACGGTGCCCTCAACCACTACAGGCTGTGATATTTTCATCCCTCTGAAAGGAAGGCCGCCTGGGGCCTTGTGTTTCGACAGAAGGCCTTTCAAGGAATGTCTATGCCCTGCATCAAGAGACACAGCCATTTGTTCTGATGAAAACTTCCCTCCAAATGATCACTGACTCATGTTTTGGCAGTGGGAATGGGGCTGGGGGGACGAGTTGAGACTGAGCAGTGGGAGGTGACATCTTGAGAAGGGAATTAAAACAGATCATCAGACCTCAGGGTGGCTATTCAGACCCTAGTGGGCTTCACTTTTAGCCAAGGAGCCACTCTCTATTGCACTTAGACCTCAAATAGCACAGGTCCCTAGCCCCCCACCCCTACCCCTCAAGCTTCATACCACCTTCCCACGAGGCCATCAGCATTCACAGAGCAGAGAGCATCACAAGACTAGGCAGCAGCCCAGGATGGAGATGCAGGGCCAGGCTCACTTGGTGAGTCAGGTGACCCACGGGATGCAACACTGTGACTGAACAAGAGCTGGCTGCCCAAGGTGACCAGAAGCCAGTACTATGGCATCAGCTTTTGAGAAAAGAGCTTCATGGCGAGGTCGACTGGCAAGGAGATCAGAAGCAAGACTCTCTGTCTCCTCCATCCAGGCTTTAGGGAGAAATTTAAGGGTATAGTGGAATTTCAAACTTAGAAGCTGATTGGCTTGTCTTGAATTAGTCCATAAGCTACTCCTTACTGAAGGACTTCTCACTTCATAAAGGGCTGTGGTGGCAAATTTCTATTTGGATCTGCAGATAGAAGATTCTTGGTTCTGGGTCTTCCTGGAGACATGGTTTCCCGTGCTGCTCACGTGCAGTGCAGTCTCTGTAAAGTAACTCAGGGTTTGATTAATCAACCTATTTATGGAGACAAAGCCAGTTTAAGCTGGTGCTGTTTCAGTTTGATTAATCAACACTCCATTTAAGGAGGCAAATCTAGTTTAAGCCAACCAATGTTTTACCTGATGTGTCAAGTATCAGAAGTACTGGGAACCTGTGTTTCCTTACCCCTACACTCCTTCAAACTGCCTGATGACTAAGATTCATTTTGAATTTGTTCCTGTATGCCAAACCTCAAGACCTCATTCTTTTTTAAAAAAAGTGTAAACGCTCTTAGGAAGAGACAATCATGTTTTATCAGTCACTTACCACTGAGAGTGGCCAAGTTTCCAAACTTTCTTCTGACAGCAGGAATTCTGATGGGGGAAGAAATGTTAGACAGAGAGTGAGAAGGGACTCTCCCTAAAGGAAGGCCAAATTATTAAGGACACTGAAAGTAAATAACCTTATTTAATTTTGACTCGAACTAACCTTGTTTTGTTCAACCTAATTTGCACAAACTACTTGGTTGATGGATCAACTTTAGAGAAATCAGTCTTCGGTAAGATTGAAGAAAATCAGCTGAGGAACTTGAAAATTACAGAGCAATATATAAGCTTAATTTTAAAAGTTTCTGAGGCATTCTCTTAGTGGCTGAGTGGTTAATGAACCCTACTAGGATCCATGAGCATGAGGGTTCAATCCTTGGCCTTGCTCAATGGGTTAAGGATCTGGCATTGCTGTGAGCTGTGGTGTAGGTTGCAGATGCAGCTCGGATCCCACATTGCTGTGGCTGTGGTGTAGGCTGGCAACTGTAGCTCCAATTTGACCCCTAGCCTGGGAACTTCCATATGCCATGCGTGTGGCCCTTAAAAAAAAAAAATCAGAATTTCTGAGCTGCCAGAGCTGCCTAACAGTATACCAGTTAATGTGGGAGACTGTGCCATTCCCTCCTCAGGAAGCATGTAAACAGTCACATTCGTTTCTGACAGTGGTGTCAAACAGGGCTTTTCTGCCTTAGGCAGGCATGGAACTAGACCAAACTGGAAGTCCGTTCCAGCTCTAAGGGCCTCCTGGTTTACTCAACTATCTCCCTGAGACTCCTGATTCTGACCAAAGAAACTGAAGTCAGCGTGACATCACAGCAGCCGAGCAGGAACACAGATGCCCACATTTCACAGGATTAGGAAGGCAGGTCACAACTCTTCTGTACCTCTATGAACCCCCTGGCATCAAAAGAGGGAACTCCACACTTATCTGGCTTAGACACAAAGATCCTTCAGAATCGAAGTCACTGTGCAGGAACCCTGCCTCTGAAAACAGCCGTATTCTGAGCTACCTAAAGCCCAAAAGATAGAAAGTAGTATCTTTAGGGAATGCCTTTTGCATTTCTCTACCACGAAACCAAAGTTCAGACTATGAATGGTGCCTCCAGCTGGAGCCAGAACTAAGTCAAGGAAGGGAATGATAGGCTGGGGACAGATTTGGAAACTAGGTGGAATCCAGATTTTCTCAACACCAAGGTTAAGGGTGGAGTTTGTGTTTAGAAATACCCAAAAGCATAAGGCTGTGGAAAGAGCAAATAGATTAAAAGCAAATAGATTTGCTTCAAATAGATTAGAAACAAATAGATTAGAAGCAAATGGATTTGCGTTCAAATCCTAGTTCTACTTCAAGATCTTTAGCACTTTGTTTTCTGAGCCTGTGTTTCCTCATAGGTAAAATGAGGCTAATAGTTTTTTCTTTGAGAAATTATGTGAGAATTAAATTAGATAGAATATGGTAGGGAAGTCAGGGTGTAAATAAAAATTATCCTGCTCCCTACTGCCCAGTGACTGCAGATTAGAATCACCTGGGGAAGGTTTTTTAACGCATTCCTATACCTAAGACTCTCCTGAGCCAGAGACTCCGATGTAATTGACCTAGGACAAGATGTAGTCATCAAAATTTTCAAATGTTTTGAAATTCTCCTCAGAAGATTCTAATATGTTCTCAAGAGTGAGTTAGTTCCCAGGTATATCAGAATGAGGATCATCCTTCGACTTGAAATTTTCTATTCTGGTTTAGGTAAATATTTTCTTCTCCGATTTCATACTAATTTATTTTTTACTATATTATTTTACACTGATTTATTACTTGAGGAAGGGAAATAATGTTTTGATTTTATAGGACTGTTTTGAGTATACAGTGAGAGATATTTAATACATCTCCTAAAACAAGTAACTGACAATTAAGAGAGGTTCAGCGAAACTCATTTTTCTCTTTCTTGTCAGTAGGGAACATGCTGGTATCAATATATTAACAAAATAAATAAGGACAACAGACATGAGATACTGCCAATCAGGCAGCTTTGAAATTAAGATAATTACTAAGCAAAACTGTCTTACCTACACTGTACTGGAACATGAGGTTAAATCCCAGGGTAGGGATGGCAAAAATGGTGTCCCTTTACCCCAGTGCCCCTCCCCCCAAAGCAGGCTCATGGCAGACATGACTAATCAATTACAGTGCTCTTTCCTATTGAGCCCTGATGAGGCTGCAAAATCCTTTACCAGATAGCTCTCTCAGCCTTACTCTAACAAATAAATCAGCACTACCACATGGCTTGAAACAAACCTGGAATCCTTATTTTAGGTCAGAGCTGCCTTAAACCTACAAATGAGATATATTTCAGAAATGATTAAGTGGTTTCCTGGTCAGTAGGGAGTGTATGGCCAAAGATAAAGGCAGACCCTGAGAGCCAGCTTTATGCAATCTGATAAGCAAACTAAGCTAAGAATCTACGTTTTCTGGTGAGGGCAGGGAATGCAGCTGGGAGCGAGTCAACAGCAAGCTAGACATGAAAGAGCCAGCACTGCATGGGACTTGGTGCACTCCAGGGGTCCCCACCTCCCACAGCTCCCAGAAAGCATTATCAAATTAAGTCCCAAAGCCAGATTGTTTCTCAGATTTAAGAAATATGGAATTAATTATGGCAAGGTTTCTCCCCTAAGGTGATAAGGCAAAGGCCCTGATGAGAAACCCCCCAGAAAGCTCAAGTCAGTGGGTAAAAACCAGACCTTGGTACCTGCAGGCTTGTCACAGCTGAGACCTCAAAAATGCCAAGGCCGTGGGACTAGTGCGAATGGCTGGGACCTTGCCCTCTCTGCCAGCCCACAGACAGCCAACACTTTCACAGTGGAAGCTTCTGCTAATCCTCCTTATGACTGATTAATGCCTTTGAATGCCCTAAGTGTGCTCACCTGTTACAAAGCAGCATTAGCCCCTGCTGGGCAACACTGGGAAGGCTTTGAGCTGATTCCACAGCAGGCACACGTTCTAATAGCCTGTTAAAAAGTCTTCTGCTTGGGACTTTAAATAAAGTTGTAGCTTGCTCCATTCAATCTTTCTTTCTCTCCTTCTGTCTTCCTTCTTTTCTTTTTTTTAAGACTGAGGGCTTTCTTTGTAAAAATTCAGGAAAAGGAGCTAAGAAGTAGAACAACTACAAGTGGAACAGAAGGTTGGTTTTGTTCATTTGGGCTTTTTCCCACCAAAATGTGCTACCTGCACTCTCTACTTCCCTGCCCAGCATGCAGAACTCAGCACATCAACTGAAATCACAGAGAGGTGAGAGGGTTGAGGAAGTCATGCAGAAGCATGAACACAGGGCAGGAGAAGGTGAGACACACAGTGAAGGAAAGCTGGGATGTGGAGGTGGTGAGCAGAAGAGACAGCTGGCATGGTTGGGAGACTGAGCCAATAAGTAAATACATTAGGATAACAGAAGCCAAAATTCTCATTGCCAGATAAGGTATTTATAAACACGGAAACAGGGAAGTCTAGAAAGAACCTCAAGGAGTTGGATTGGAACCGAGGTATCAATATGAACTTAGCTTTTATTATTATGTATGTTTCTGTGTATAAATATGTTCATATACACAAATAGATAGTTACAGATGTATATGTATATACACACATGTAGGCACACATATATATCATATATATGTGATATACATAATACATATATTATATATAAGTATAATATATATATTTCCTACGTCTGTCCATGGAATGAATGAGCCTAAAAGCAATGATACCCCAGTAGCAACTAACATACTGAGTGCCCAAATCTTGGTTTCTAACTATACCCTTTATTAAAGGAAACCAGAGATCCTTAGAAAAATGGCTGATCCCAGGGCTATGATAGGGAAAGTACAAGTTGAACCTGATACATCCTCTTAAGCCAGAAAATAAGGAAATGCTTAATGAGCAATGGGGATGTCAATCACATGTATGAATGGCAACATCGTTATGCTGAGTGAAAGGATCATTACACAAAGGACATCTATATGAAGTTCTAGAACAGATATTTATGGTGGGAGAAAAATCACAGCAGTAGTAGTCTGGTGGGGGAATGGTGACAGGCAGGGTAGTACCCCAGGGAAGGGGCATGAGGGAACTCTCAGGTCCAGTAAAGTTCTCTCTGGGTAGAAGTTTGAGTTATGCAGATGTATGCATCAGTTAAAGCTCAACAAACAGTTCACCTAGGATTTCTGCATTTCCTGTGGGTAAATTTTAACTCAGAAGGAAAGAAAATGAACTATAAACAAATATTTAACTATAGTCGTTGATATGTATACTAAAGCATTTAGGAGAAAGTGTACTGATTGAGGTCTTCAAATTACTTTGAAATGCATCCCCCCCAATGATGTGGCTCAATGGACAAAGAGAGAGAAGTAGATTTGTTTTTTGTTTGTTTGCTTTTTGTTTTCCTTTTTAGGGCAGTACCTGCAGCATATGGAGGCTCCAAGGCTAGGAGTCAAATCAACACCAGACCCTTAACCCACTAAGTGAGGCCATGGATCGAACTTCCATCCTCATGGATGCTAGTTGGGCTCGTTACCACTGAGCCACAACGGGAACTTCCAAGAAGTAGATTTGTGATGAAGCAAGTATAGTAAAATGTTTACTGTACAATCCAGATGATTAATACATGTTTTCCCTGTAGATTTCTTTTATCTGTTCTGTATGTTTAAAAATTTCCAGAATAAAGTGTTGGAAAAAATTTTTAAACCTTGCTGTGGACTAAAAGGAAGAGCAGAATGAAGTTACTAAGGAAAAACAGCATCATCCTTATTCTAGATCAGTAGTTATCTACTGGGGAGTGTGCCTCAGATCTGAATATATTATTTTTTGCTAGTGAATTATAATGGTAATGCACATTATATTATACATAATGTTCAGCTAATTACTTTCTGCCTGTTATATCCCTGGACAGCTTTCTGTGTCAATACATATAAATTATATCATCGGTAAAATGGAAACATGATAATTATGAAGACAAATTAGTTAATATTTATAAATAACTTAGAATAATGTCTGACACATGGTAATTGTTTAACTAAGATTAGCTATTGTTATTTCCCTGTAAAGATGTTTCATAATTTGTGTAATTTATTGATGGGCATATATAGGTTACTGTTAGTTTTTCCAAAATACAAATAATGTGGGACTGAACAATCTTATACATATATCTTGATATTCCTAGGGTAAATTCCTAGAAGTGGAAGTTCTGGGTTACAGATGTACCCTGTACCAACTATATATCTCTTGTCTCTCAGCCAAACCCCATCCTCCTACATTTTTTTTTCCCCACCCTGGGGTAGGAATCTGTAAACTGCCTTTCCCAGACTGAATTACCAGCTGGCTTTTTTTGGTTCCCAGGAATATACTGCCAAATCCACCTCCTAAATGGCTGCATCAGTTTGAATTCCCACCAGGAGTGTATAAAGGGTCTCTTTCCCTACTTAGTGAGTTTTTTTAAAAAGAAAAGATATATATAGCTCTAAGGCCCCAATCTAGACCTTCTAAGTAAGGATCTTTAGGGGTGGGGCCCAGGCATCTTTGTTTCTAAGAGCATCACAAGTGATTCCAAAGCACAGCCACATAAGAACCACTGTTCTAGATCTTTGATGTTCCAAGTGTGTCCCTAGACCTGAGCCCCACCTCGGAGTTTGTTAGAAATATAGAATCTCAGAAGCTGCATCTTAACAAGAACCCCAGGGGATTCCAATGCACATTAAGGCTTGAGAAACACTCCTCTATAAAGGATGCTGGCTGAAGAGCAACAACAGATCCAGTTTTTGTGGGACCTAAAGCTTAGATGAGATGGGGACGCTTACTGAAAGAGAATACCAAATAACAAACAAAAACAGAGTGCAAACTGAATATTTATTTACAATGAAGTAAGAAACCGTGATAAAATACTAATTTATAAAACTGAAAACCTCCACAAACACCACAAAATCCAGGGAGAAAAATGACAAAACATGCTTCCTAGTCAGCTGCCTAAAATTCACGTATAATTTTTTCTAGGTTTTTAGCCATCTCTTTTATGACAAATTTTCCTATAATCTTTTTATAAGGAGATGAGAAAGACAATTCAGTCTACTAGAAATTTGTTTTTTTCCAGGAGTTTTCATCATGGCTCAGCAGTAACGAACCCAGCAAGTATCCACAAGGATGCAGGTTCAATCCCTGGCCTGGCTTCAGTGGGTTAAGGATCCCTCATTGCTCTGGCTGTGGTGTAGGCCAGCAGCTGTAGCTCCAACCCAACCCCTAGCCTGGGAACTTCCATACACCACGGGTGCAGCCCTCAAAGGCAAAAATACAAAAAGAAAAGTAAAGGTTTTTTCCAACTTCCAACTCATTACAATGTCATGTAACATTCTTAGAGTTTGTAAAATTTGGACTAGGCTCTATCCAGTTTCCTTCATTCATGAGCTAGTAGAGTCAGAGCATTCTTCTTGCACAATGGCTATTTTTAAATACCCTTTGACCCAATGACACTCATTACCTTTTCTGTGCTTTATGTCCTTATGCAGACCATTACTTTCATCCTCCTTCTGCTCCTCTGTTCCTTGTCCTGGTGTGTCCCAAATCACATAACTTTTCTTTCTCTTCTATTACTGTTTTAAGTATATTTACTTTGCTGTTGTGATCCTGCTTCTTTAAGATTTTTTTTTTCCTGTTACTGCTGAACCTGCAGCATATGGAAGTTGTGGCAACCCTAAACCCTCAACCCACTGAGCAAGGCCAGGAATCAAATCTACATCCTCACAGAGACAATGTTGGGTCCTTAACCCACAAAGCCACAATGGGAACTCCTCTGTCTTTATGATTTTGACCACCACTTTTCAGCTTCTGTTGTGATAAGAGAGTTTTCAACATTTTGAAGATTCTGCTAGTCTCTTTCCTTTTAGCTTAGGTCATCAGTTTCTAGTAGGATACATCCTTCCTTTACTCTTTTAGTGTATCACCCATTGTGAAAATAGATAAAAAATTAATCTGAAAATAAGGTATGCACAAGAGCAAGCCAAATACATTTCTAAATTGTGTCTACAATATACTGAGCTCCATAATAGTATAATCGAATCGCCTCACTAATGCATAAAGGAGTTCTGTCACTAGAACCCTTGTTTCTTCAGGACTTTTTAATGCATTAAGTCAGTATTGCAGAATTACCTCAACAAGATGTGTCAGATATTCTAAGACTTATTTTGAGGCACATAAAAGTTGCAACCATAGACTTTCGGCTTACAGTATTGCTTAAAGGTCTATGCCCCTACAATCATGGGTATTCCGGAAAATTCATTTTGAGTGCATACAATAAAAAAGGAGAAAACACTGTGTTTATAATCGTATATGCTGCAGTATTGAGTATTCCTGATGGAAGAACATTTCAATTTTTGTTTAGGCATCACTGAGAACTGAATCCTCCATTTATAACTTTATGTGTCTGATGATGGGAAGAATTTTCAAGAGAGTAGCTTCTGGCTCTGTATCTTTCAAATCCTGTCTCTCTCCCAATCCCCACATGCTTCCAGTGCCAAGTGTTGTAGGATAAGTTCACTCCGTGGCACCACGTGTGGCCTCATACCTCCATGCTATACTGGTGAGTAAGCCAGCACGTGGATGGCAGAAATATTCCTGGGAGCCATAACCTACATTAGAATAACTAGTGATGGCATAACTATACATAAAAAGTAACTATAAACCACACAGAAATATATCATTAAACTCAAAATTAGCATATCCTCAACCCAACTGCCCCCTGTCTGAATCCCCAAAATGCCCACAACCACTTCAAGTCCACCCCACACCTGGGGAATTGTCATGAAGGGAGAGCGGGAGTAGAACGAGATGACCATTTTCACCAATTTCAGTTAAAACAGCTTACTTTTGAAACTTTTCAAGAATATACCACCATGTAAAAGATGTTGACGGGGCCCCTCCCAGGGCTTCTGAAAAGAGCTGTGCAAACAAAGACCCCTAAAGCCTAAGCTGTGTTAAGTTCACAATCTGCCCCTGCAGAGGAGCACATAGGATCAAAATGATAAAGCAGAGAAATGTCTTCAGAGACCCCTAGTCGAGCCCCCTTGATACAAAGATGGGGAAACGGAAGCCCTCGGAGGTTGTGTGACTTCCCTAGGATCACCCATTGGGTTAGTAACGGAGCTGGGACTGAAATCTCCACTCCAAGTCCAGCGCTCTTTCTCTAGAGTGCTTCTAGCCTTGTGGGGTTTCCCCTAGAGACCTTTAGACTTTGCGAGCTAAACTCATGCCCAGAGTGTACTGAAGGAAATTGAGAATGAGAAGAGGTGTCACTCCAGATTTCCTCAAGGCAAATTACCAAAAAGAAACCCTTTATCCCTGTGACCAGTCTCATGGCCTCTCACAAGGTACTCACCAACAGAAATACTTTGCTGATGCATTGAATCTTACCTAGCAAAGAAAAAATATCCCTTCCATAAGTCATAACTCACAACGCATGGGTCAATGAGATGTGGTTTGATACCAAAATGGGCATTCTCTACCCCAAAGAAGGAAGGACTATGTAATCATAATACCAATGCTAATGTCTGCCTATTACAAAGACCTCATGCTGTGGCTCTATTATGATTTGTGCCTTGAGGTAAAGATTTAATATCCCCCACTTAAATTACAGTATCCATTGGCTCTTTATGGGCTGCAACATGTTCCTATACTAACATTTCATTGCAGTCATTCCCACCCTGAAGATTTATTTGGTCTGACAATTCAAACACACCACACAATTAAGTTAAATATCAGCTCTCTGACCATGTTCTATCATCCTCATGCATGCAACAACCATTTATTGGATGCCCCTGCTGTGCTGGGCACTGTAATAAGGGAAATAGGAGAGGTATGTGACATCAAAGAAGGACTATAAAGATGAAAGACACATGGTGTTTCCTTTCATGGAGCTTCTAGACAAAGGGGGGGTGACAGATACCTGGCCCAGTCATTGCACCGCAATATGGTAGAATCTGAGAGGAGAGAGGAAGGGAACCATCATTCAGCCGGTACAGGAGGGATTCAAGAAGGCCTTGCAGAACTAACTCTGGAGTTCATTCTCAAAAGAAAATGGTCACCAGAGAGAGGGGAGCAAGGGCATTAGAAGAAGAAGGGCCAAACTGTTCAAAGGTTTGGGGATGCAAAGTTCAGAAGCCAGCTAAAAATTTATGTGGACAGCAACCTAGAAGCCTGGGAGGCAGGGAGGGTGGTGGCAGGGGAAAAGCTGAAATGCCAAGAGTGTCTTATCCACTTAGGAAGGCTTAGTGGACCAAGCTGAGTTTGGACTTGCTTCTGCAGGCAAAGGTAAGCTTCCAGGCAGTGTGGTGACATGTTCAGAATGTGTTTAGGAAAGGCAAGTATAGGGGCAGGTGTGGAGTTACAATGCATCTGTGGCAAGAGGTCCAGGCAAGAAGTGAAGAGCCTGAGCTAGGAAAATCCCAATGCTAGGATGGCAGCATCCACTGGCAAAAGATCTCAAGAGGTATCTTATAACCATTTCATTGTAAAAGTCGATAACTAGATTGTCAGGGCTAGATAACCGGAATGGAGCCCTCCCTGTCTTCTTTCATACAGCAAGGAGTTATTTCCAACAGAAAGTTCCCAAATCATTTCTATGCATAAATAAGAAGTGTCCCAGGATGACCAGTATCTGACCACTTTCTCCTGTTCTAGCCTGATGATGGCATATGCGTTCACTTTGTTCTCCTTTTTTTTTGCAGTCATTGGGGGGCGGGGGCTGGATCTAGACGGACCAGTAAAGCTGATTTGTAGAAACAACAATTATGTAAGACGCTTGGGACCTGAGTCTCAAAGCTGCTCCCTTCTCAGTCAAACAGGAAAACACAGAAATACACTGGCCCAGTGGGAATGAACGTATCAGATTATTACTGGACCAGCAAACACTCAATAATCCCCCAAATGCAAATTTCACTGGTAAAAACCAAACTGGAGACAAAACATCAAATTTTAGGACAAACGGGGCCTCTGCTCCCATCCTAAATTGATACCTTGGAGCCGAAACCCTTGGGCATGTCAATGATAAAGGGACCTCCAGAATGGACGGCAAGTTAGCCACTAAGCCACAGGGATGGATGAGGTCTGCAGTGGGCAGCAGGACAAAGGGAGAGTTACCTGCTCAGGGGGCTCTTTCAAGAGAGGGGGAGAAGAAGAGATCCCTTGGTTCCTGTGTCCAGCCAGTGGATGCCAAAGGCCTTCCCTTAGATACAGTTATCCTTGTCAGTCAAATGCAGCCAAGGAATTTTGCAGACTCTAACCAATCAGATTAACCAGGAGGTCCTAATAAGAGGATGGAGAGAGACAGAAACACTTTCTCCATGTGGTGAGAGGGGCAGATGTGTTTGGTGAAAGGAGAGGTCACCAAATAGAAAACAGAAGATCCAATAAATGCCCAGATAAACAACAAGTAATCTCAGAGTACATGTATGTCCCAAAGATTGCATGGGACTTGCTTTAAAGAAAATTTATTCATCATTTATCTGAAATCCCACTGAAACTGGGCATCTCACACTGATAAATCTGACAGCCCTAGTGGAAGAATCTTTATGGCACAGACCTTTACATCCCCATCTCTGAATTAGAAATCTCAAGGTTCTAGAAACAGAGAACTTGAAAATCACCAAGTCCATCAGCTTAAATGTATCCATGATGAGAGCAAGGAGACCCAAAAAAACTTCAATAGCTTGGCTCAAAGTCACACTTCTAATTAATGGCAGACCAGGGTATAAAATATATCTGCAGATCCTATTGCCACATTCTTTCCCCTCTGTCACCCTAAACCCCTTGGTCCCTTGGCTCACTAGCTCCGGAATTACATGGAAATTCCCTAAGGGCAAAGAGAATTATTTTTTAATACCTTCTCCCAATGCCTAACACAATGCTTTATGAGCCCTGGCAGCACAATCGATATTATGGAGTGGCAGGCCGTGTGGCTAAATTACCTGGACGACTGCCACCTCTCTCCAGTTCACTCACCCCTTCTGTGTCCTGAGCTTGTGAACCCGTTTGCGGGGCTGCTGGGAGGTTGGCACAGCCTCTAGCCAGGTGTGAAAATTGTCCCAGCCCTCCTGAGGGGCTGTGAAGTATGACTTTCTGAATAACACACAGCCTTTGGGAAGGATCTTCTCTACCGAGGTAATGGGTTCGAAGAAAACACAGCTGAGATCTGCAAGGCTTCTGTGAAACGCAGTCGTATTTTAATCAGAAATTTCAGCTTCCTCCACAGCAAACCTTTGGTCAGAGCTGCCAGCAAAGAGCCAGCTGGACCTGCAGGATTTTTTTTCTCTCCTTTCCCTTGCCTCCCTCTTGTGGACAAGCAGGCAAGTAGTTAAGAACAATGGACGAGAGAAGGTGAGGAGCTAGGAAAATCCCAATGCTAGGATGATAGATCCATGTCTCTGCCGAGTACATCACCTGTCCGCCAGCCCTTGACAAAGTGATGAAGTGGGGTGATCTTCATTGCCCTCTGTCGCTTCTCCCAACCCACACCACTGTGTCTTCTCCTTTTTCCAGGACCTGACCCTCTTCCCGCCACCCAGGTCTCTCCTAGTCTCCCTCTCCCTGTTCCTGACTTCCTTCCACTATAACCCAATCAAGACTTGGCGTCTTGGAGTCCCAGTGCCCCAGGCAAGCAGTTCCTTACCCCCACCCCCAGGGAACAAAGTGCATCATTTCAGTTAGAAGAAGCTGTACAGTCTTAAGCAGGATACCAAGTTGCTTAAAGATGATAACATTTATTTAGTGCTTAATGAGTGTAAGGTACTTTTGCGAAGCTCTTGCTGCACATTATCTCATTTATGTTTATAACTGTCACAGCAAAACCAATGGAAGGCACAGTGCTTATGTCCATTTTGCAGCTGAGGAAATCGAGGTTTGGAAACATTAAATAATACACTCAAGCTTTTACTCTAGGTGACAGAACTGTGACTGGGATTCAGAAAATCTGACTCTAGACCTAGAAAGCCCTGTCCAAGAGGATATCCTGCAGTAGTAGAAATGTTCTGCATTGTCCAATATGGTAGCCACTGGCCACAGGTAGCAACTGAGCATTTAAAATGTGACTACTGCAACCACATTTTAAATTATATTTCAGTTTACTTTAAATATCTTCAGATGACTAGTGGTTGCTCTACTGAATGACATGGCTTAGAATATAACCCCCGTGTTAGTCTATTTACTTGCTTTCCCCTTCCCCACACACACAGACTCGCGAGCACACCCTGAGGGGGTTAGGCAGATATTTTGTCTACGTCATTTCCCTGGCACTCACTCCACACAGATTTAAAGTAGATCCTGACTAGAAAATTGATCATTGATTTGTGTCCTCTTTGATGTAATAAGGCAAGGGAAAGTGAATCCGTGGTATATGAGATCTGAGTTCTTATCCTCAATCTACTAGTGACAAGTCATATAATTTCTCTGAGCCTCGGTTTCTGCCTCTGTCCAAGGACAGACTGTACTCCCTGATCTCAAAGATCCCTTCCAGCCTTAGTGTTCTGCTGTTTGAAAGTGCCCCACAGAACCCATCTCTGGCTTTCGAGGTGGCACATTGAAAACCAGAGCCCCAGGGGAGGAGTCTGGTACCAACAGTGATCACCTGGAGGAAGAGTCAGCAAGCCTGCTTGATTGTGCACATCCAACACCCCATAATATACGGGGTTCTTTTTTTAGAACCCTAATCAGAGATTCCATTTGCATAATTAACATCTTTAGGAATAATTGCAAATGACACATCTGTTCACCATCACCCCCTCCTTGGCAAACTACGTGTTGTAAACACAGCTTCTTCAGCTCTGTAAACACTTGGTGTCTGTCCTTTGCTTGTTGCTTTAGTCACTTTCCACCTTGGGGCGGTAATAACCCTGTGTGACCTTTCCCTGCACGGTCCCATCCTTTCTGCCAGTGGTACTCAAACCAATTAGGACCTGCTTGCGACAACTACCCATTTTGACCGGCCATGGAGCATGATTCTTAGTCTTGGTTCCCTAGACCAAGATTACAAAAGATGCATGAAGTTTTACGAAGTTCTGGGTGAATATACTTGCATTATGTATGTTCTGAGAAGAGGGTTCATGGCCTCCACTACAGTTTCAATGGGTCTCCATGATCCAAAAAATTGTTAAGAACCACATGCTCCATGATTTCATTCACATGAAAGTCCAGAATGGGTATATTTATAGAGACAGAAAGTAGATTAGTGGTTCCCTAAGGCAGGGGTGGAAGCTGAGTATGGATAGAAGGATAAGGGGTTATCACTAAGGGATACAAAATTTCTTGTTGAGGTGATGAAATGTTCTAAAATTGACAACAGTACTTGCACATATCTGTGAATATTCTAAAACCCACTGAATTTTACACTTTATTTTTTTTAGATCATGCTACTTTATTGTATATATTTTTGATTTTTTTAATTATAGTTGATTTACAATGTATTTAGAATAGATAAGCAATGATTTGGAGTGGATAAGCAATGAAATCCTGCTGTATAGCACAGGGAACTATATCTAGTCACTTGTGATGGAACATAATGGAGGATAATGTGAGAAAAAGAGTATACGTGTGTGTGTGTGTGTGTGTATGACTGGGTCACTTTGCTGTAGAGCAGAAATTAATTGTAAATCAATCAGAATACTTTTTTTTAATCTTTTTGCCTTTTCTAGGGCCACACTGGCAGCATATGGAGATTCCCGTGCTAGGGATCGAATCAGAGCTGGAGCTGCCGACCTACACCACAGCCACAGCAAAGCGGAATCTGAGCTGCATCTGCAACCTACACCATACCTCAGAGCAACGCCGGATCCTTAACCCACTGAGCGATGCCAGGGATCGATACGCAACCTCATGGTTCCTAGTTAGATTCGTTAACCACTGAGCCACGACGGGAACTCCAAAAAATTTTTAAAAAGACAACGTTCTGTCAATTTCTACTGTACAGCAAAGTGTGAATCGTACACTTTAAATGGATGGATTGTACTGTAGGTGAGTTATATCTCAATAAAACTGCTTCAAAATGATTAAGGGGGAGTTCTCATCATGGCTCAGTGGAAACGAATCCGACTAGTTTCCATGGGGATGTCGGTTCTATCCCTGGCCTTGCTCAGTAGGTTAAGGATCTGGCGTTGCCATGAGCTGTGGTGTAGGTTACAGACACAGCTCGGATCCATCACTGCTATGGCTGAGGCCAGCAGGTATAGCTCCGATTGGACCCAAGCCTGGGAACCTCCATATGCTGCAGGTGTGCCATAACAAGACATAAAACATTTTTTTGTGTGTGTGTCCTCTTGCCTTTTCTAGGGCCACACTCGCAGCATGTGGAGGTTCCCAGACTAGGGATCTAATTGCAGCTGCAGCCACCTGCTGACACCACAGCCAGAGCAATGTGGGATCCAAGCCATGTGTGCAACCTAAACCACAGCTCATGGCAACGCCGGATTGTTAACCCACTGAGCAAGGCCAGGGATCGAACCTGCAACCTCATGGTTCCTAGTCGGATTAGTTAACCACTGAGCCACGACGGGAACTTCAAAAAAAAAAATTTTTTTTTAATAAATAAAATGAAATGACTAAGGATTTCCCACTGTGGCCCAGTGGGTTAAGAAGCCGACTGCAGTGGCTCTGGTCTCTGTGGAGGTGCAGGTTTGATCCCCATCCTGGCACAATGGGTTAAAGGGCCTGGTGTTGCTGCAGTTGCAGTGTAGATTGCAGCTGCGGCTTGGATTCAGTCCCTGGCCCAGGAACTTCCATATGCTCCAGATGTGGCCATAAAATTAAAAAAAAAAAAAGCTAAGAACCCTTGCTTAGAGAAAAGTGCTATAGGCTATAGGTGCCCATAGACAGTGAGGCTGAACTCTCTCTACTCCCAGAAAGCCTTGAGTGGTGCCAAGCACAGTTCTTTATTGAAAGACCACATTTATGGGGGGCCTGCCATGGGGTATGAATTAAGGGTAGAAGGCTCTCTAGGCCAGTGCTTCTCAAACTTTAACAAGCATATAAGGCACTTGATGATCTTATTAAAATGCAGATTCTGATCTCTGGGTGGACCCAAGATGCTCCTGACGGTCCAATGAACACATTGTGAATAACAAGGCACCAGACCAAAACTACAGTACTATGTTAGCATCTTTCGCCTCCCCTGAATCTCCATGCCATCCAGCTACTTAAAACGATACTTAACGTCCTCAGATATATAGCCCTGGGTACATTTCCTTCCTGACTACAGCTTTCTTCCCAACTAACTTATCTGCTCTCCTGCTCTAGTGAACTAAGCCGAACTGCTTGGAAACCTCAAGGGTCCCCTTTATCCTTCTCCCTTTAAGTCTAAGCCAGATACAGACCCAATCAGTCATTAGTTTTATTTCCCCTCAGCCCCACACTGGCCCAATTTAGCTCTTCAGAATGAGGTTTCCTTCTGTGAAAGGCACACCTAGCTCAAAGAGAACTTAGACAAAATAAGTTAGTCTACCTTGTGTCGTCAATGTAAAATTTCCCTTCTCCAGCACTGGATAAGGAAGGATGGGACCCTGGCAACTTGGGACCCCCTCAGGTAGACTATACTGCGGGTGGTCTCCATGACGCAGTTGCCTCAAGAAAGACTGCAGTCACCTTCATTAGCCTTATTCAACTCAAATAATATCACGGGTGCTACAATAAGGATTCAGCACTGTAGTAGACTGAAAAATATAATGATGATATTTTACAACTCCCTTCAAGGATTAAAGTCCATTTCTCTGCCTTGAAACTGCGCTGGCCCTGTAACTTGTTTTCACCAATTGAATGTGGCAGAAGTGCCACTGTATGAGTTACAGAACCCAGCCCTCAAGGCCTGGCAGCTTCCTCCCTCTTGAAATACTACCCTGAGAATGCCATGTAAAGAACCCAGTCTAGGCAACTAGGATGAGAGGCTGATGGAGGAGAATGAGGCACCCCAGCCAATAGCCAGGACCATTTGAAGGGCAGACCAGTGAACGAGGCCAGCTTAGACCCCCAGTTCAATACAGACACTTAGTGAGTCCAAGTGTAAACAAAAGAGGAACCACACAACCAACCCACAGACCTGTGAGAAATAATATATCACTGTTGTTTTAAGCCACTATATTTTGAGGTGATTTGCTATATACAACAGTAGCTAAATACAGATGGAATGATGAATTAGATAATACCTAAAGACTCTTGAGACATGATTCTGTGTTTTAAGAAATGTTTGGGAGGTGGGGGGTGGTGGTAATTAAGGCTCAGTCAAGCTGTTTCTTCTATCTACAGGTCTTTTCTCCATCCACAACAAGGTGGTTTCCACATGTGCTTGTTTCTGATCTGCCATGTGAGGAAAACAATGAATGTCCTCAAAGGGCCTCTTTACATCTTTAGTGACACTAACAGGGTGTCTTGCTTGAACTGCAGCAGGCTTTAGACATGTTTTAAATGTTTTAAGGGACGGGTGTTAGGTCACATCTCCCCCATGCCAGAAAGTGCAATGCCTCGGAGCACTGGGACTCAGACTGAACAAACCTGGGAGAGGGCTGATGTGGGCTGCCTGGTGGGAGAGAAGGGAGAGCAGGATGGCAATGGTGAGGATGGAATAAAAGTCCTCCTTCCCCTGACTTCGAGCTCATTGAATAGCACAAATTTTGAATCTTTAAGAGGGGAGTTCCCATTGTGGTTCAGTGAGTTAAGAACCTGACTAGTATCCATGAAGATGCCGGTTTGATCCCTGGCCTCGCTAGCCTGGGAACTTCCAGATGCCACATGTGCAGCCATTAAAAACAGACAGACAGACAGAAAGAAAGAAAGAAAGGGAGAAAGAAAGAAAGAAAGAAAGAAGGGGAAGGGAAGGGAAGGAAGGAAGGAAGGAAGGAAGGAAGGAAGGAAGGAAGGAAGGAAGGAAGAAAGAAAATTAAAAAAGGAAGCGCATTCTCACTAAGGGTTCAGTCATCCAACATAGGGTCAGCCCCCCACCCCAAAAAAGCCAAAGCATACGTATAAATTTGTTTCTGAGCCCATGTGATATACCAACATCCCGGGCACCCTCTTAAAATAACTACAGGAGTGTCTGGAGAAAAGGTGGTGGAGGTCCAGCATGGGCAGATAGAGATCTATCAGGAGTTCTGATGTGACTGTGTCCAAATGTACACACAGGCTGGTTACACATGAAATGAAGACCTATTTGAGTTTCTATTCTGATGGTCAGAGCTCTCCATGACGCTGGATCAGATGTTCTGCTATTATCTAGGTGCTCTGTACATTCTTCCGTTTTCAAGAGATCTTTTTCTTTTTCCTTTTATGGCTGCACCCAGGGCATATGGAAGTTCCTGGGCCAGGGACTGAATCTGAGCCACAGCTGTGTGACATAAGCCACAGGTGCAGCAACACCAGATCCTTTAACCCAAGGCATCAGGCCAGGGATCAAACTAGGCCTCTGTAGCAACCTGAGCCACTGCAGATACTTAACCAACTATGCCATAGTGGGAACCACAAGAGCTATTTTTCTGTAAGTGTTTTAGGTTATGTGAAAAAAAAAAAGGAAGCTAATTTCCCAACCTGGATATATACTTTAAGTTGAAGATAAAGCTATGGAATGGAAGTTTGAAGCTCAGAGGAATAACAGATTCTCTCCTCCAGCTACTCCCCTTTTGTTTATTGATGGTAGAATAACATAGAGATGCTAGTGCAGGCATTTTACCTCAAGGAGGATGCAAACTGCATTATACTCTTATTTCAACAAGGGAAATACAACCATAGGTATCATGGACCAGGTTACCAGAAATAGACACAATTTGCCTGACTCAACTAGTTTTTTGTTATGTCTTGTTGCTATTAGTTTCCTAGAGTTTATTTCTCTAGTAGTCTAATCATCACAGGAATGCTATATGAACTATTTTTATTTTTTGTTTACTTATATTTTGCCCACACAGTATGCAGAAGTTCTTGAGCTAGGGATCAAACCCAAGCTGCAGTTGCAGCCTGTGCCTTTGGCAATACTGGATCCTTAACCCGCTGTGCAATAAGGGAACTTCTTCTTATATGGACTATTTTTAAGTGTACAGTTTAACAATTTGGTAATAGATAGTAAAACTGAAGAAAACTTGTAACCCAACAATTCCACTCTTAGGTATAGACCCTAAAGAGAAAACCTCATACATGGGCCTGAGGAGACTTTGGCAAGATGTACTGCAGCACTGTTTAATGTAGGGAAAACATGTTTATCAATAGGGTAGAGTGAAATAAATTTGGAGTTACTCAAACAAAGCAATGCAGCAGTAAAAATCATTGAACTAGATCAATTGGTATCAACATGGGTAAACTGCAACACCATATCAGAGGTAAAAAGTTGTTAAAGGTTATATACAGGATATATCCTAAGGGCTAATATCGAAAGCCTACCTTCAAAGAGGACTACATATTCTTTCTGCATAAAAACCTTACTAATGGAAGTAATTTTGATGAATAAGAAAGATAAATTCTAATGCTATAATAGCACTTTTCACTAGAAAGAAAGAGAGAGAAGTGAGGTGGAAGTATGGAGATGTAGCTTTATCGTTTCCAAGGAAGGAAGGGAGGAAAGGAGAGAGGGAGGGAAGAAGGGAGGAAAGAAGGAAAGAAAGAAGGAAGGAGGGAGGGAAGGAGGGGGAATATGTTAATATGGCAAAATGGCAACTCTTCAATCTGGGTAGTTAATACATGAGTGTCAATTACATTTTTTTTCACACTTCTCTTGTATATTTAAACTATATATTTATTTAAATTTTAAAATGGACTGCTCACTAGCAAAAGGACTTCACCCTCTCTGCTGAAGTGCCTCTTCACTTCCTGGGTTTACTATTGACCAAGGCATAAGTAAGCACATTCTTGAATTAAATGCTAATAGTACTCATCTCTTCTCATCCCCACACAAGCTATATTTCCTCACTACTATATACATGCATCACCTTTGGTTTCTGCAAAGGACACTAGCCCCAGGAGAGGAGAAGAGGGAGGAAACATGAAACCATATCCTTGTAAGACAGAAAGAAACACTTGCTCTGTTAGAGCCCACTTTGGAAGGCTCTGTGTTTCTGTCACCTTGGGCATTCTGATTCATTCTGAGCATCTCCTCCAGATACAAGTCATTTAGCCAGCCAACAGGAGTAACAATTACTGCTGGCTTAAGAGATTGGTTGATTTCTCCCACATCTATTTGCCTGCAGTTCTGGCTCTCTGACAAATTAAGTCAGATCAATTTGTATCCTAAAGAGTAAATGGGAGGATGTGATTATTTTCTGGTTCAACAGAAAAGCATTTCATTTCAAAAGGCTGCTGCATAGCATTCTTTTGAGACTCACCAGGAAGGGGTCAGGTCTATAGAGAGTAAATGATGGATTCTCAGGAGGATTGCTTGGCTTTGCTTCTCACATAAGCTTTGCAAACAGAGGCAGGATATGGGATGAACAGAAAGCACACTCCACTAAAAAGGAAGGCTCTATATATCCCTTCGTCTCAGTTCAGGCTGTTACAACAAAACACTGTAGATTGAATGGCTCATCAACAACAGAAATTTATTTCTCACAGTTCTGGAGGCTGGAGGTCTGAGGTCAGGGTCATGGTAAGGGCCCTCTTCTAAGGTGAAGATAGCTGACTTCTCTTTACATCCTCACTTGGCAGAAAAGAGAGCTAGCCAGCTCTCCAGCCTCATCTTATAAGGGCACTGATCTCATTCATGAGGGCTCCATCATCATGACCAAATTACCTTCCAAAGTCTCTACTTTTCAAATAGCATCACATTGGAGTTCCCGTCGTGGCTCAGTGGAAACCACAAGTGACTAATATCCATGAGGATGCATATTCGATCTCTGGTCTTGTTCAGTGGGTTAAGGACCCAGTGTTGCCATGGGCTGTGGTGTACGTCACAGATGTGGCTCAGATCTGGTATTGTTGTGGCTGTGGTGCAGGCTGGCAGCCACAGCTCCAATTTGACCCCTAGCCTGGGAACTTCTATATGCCACAGGTGTGGCCCCAAAAAGACAAAAACAAAACAATACCATCACATTGTGATTAGGGTTTCAACACATGAATCTTCGAAGGGCACAAACATTCAGTCCACTGCACCCACATTGAAGGGATACTTTCTTTGTCTCAGAAACAGTGAGTCTTCTGAAAGAAAACATCCTAAAGATTCTGGAGGACAAAAACCTAATTCTACCGGCAGCCACATCAAAATCTAGAAAATCTGTTGTATAGTATGAAGTCAGGGAGCCTAATTCCTCCAGCTCCATTTTTCTTTCCCTGGACGGCTTTGGCTATTAAGGGTCTTTTGTGCTTCCAAACATTAAAATATTTTGTTCTAGTTCTCTGAAAAATGTCCTTGGTAATTTGATAGGAATTGCCTTAAATCTGTAGATTGCCTTGGGTAATATAGCCATTTTGATAATATTGATTCTTCCAATCCAAAAAAAGCTACAGTCATCAAAACTGTTTGGTACTGGCACAAAGACAGAAATAAAGATCAGTGGAACAGAATTAAATCCACATACCTACAGTCAACATGACAAAAGAGGCAAGAATATGCAATGGAGAAAAGACAGCCCCTTCAATAAGTGGTGCTGGGAAAACTGGACAGACACATGTAAAAGAATGAAATTAGACTACTTCCTAACACCATACACAAAAATAAACTCAAAATGGATTAAAGACCTAAATGTAAGACCAGATACTATAAAACTCTTAGAGGAAAGCATAGACTATACACTCTCTGACATAAACCACAGTGATACCTTCTCAGATCCACCTCCTAGAGTAATGGCAATAAAAACAAATAAATGGGACTTAAAAGTTTCTGCACAGCAAAGGAAGCCCTAAACAAAACAAAAAGACAACCCACAGAATGGGAGAAAATATTTGCAAACGAAGCTACTGACAAGGGATTAATCTCCAAAATTTATAAAAACCTTCAGCTCAATACCAAAAAAACTAACAACCCTATCAAAAAATGGGCAGAAGATCTAAATAGGCAGTTCTCGGAGTTCCCGTCGTGGCGCAGTGGTTAACGAATCCGACTAGGAACCATGAGGTTGCGGGTTCGATCCCTGCCCTTGCTCAGTGGGTTAACGATCCGGCGTTGCCGTGAGCTGTGGTGTAGGTTGCAGA
>PVHT021183518.1:23449548-23487583 GCA_004024745.2 Catagonus wagneri | reverse complement strand
AAATAAATAAATAAATAAATAGGCAGTTCTCCAAAGAAGACATACAGATGTCCAAAACACACATGAAAAGATGTCCAGCATCACTAATTATTAGAGAAATGCAAATCAAAACCACTATGAGGTACCACCTTAACACTGGCCAGAAAGGCCATCATCAAAAAGTCTACAAACAGGAGTTCCCGTGGCTCAGTGGTTAATGAATCCGACTAGGAACCATGAGGTTGCGGGTTCAATCCCTGGCCTTGCTCAGTGGGTTAAGGATCCAGCATTGCAGACGGAGCTCGGATCCCCTGTTGCTGTGGCTGTGGCGTAGGCCAGTGGCTACAGCTCCCATTAGACCCCTAGCCTGGGAACCTCCATATGCCGTTACTGCGGCCCTAGAAAAAGGCAAAAAGACAAAAAAAAAAGTCTACAAACAATAAGTGCTGGAGAGGGTATGGAGAAAAGGGAACCCTCATACTCTGTTGGTGGGAATGTAAGTTTGTGCAACCACTGTGGAAAATAGTATGGAGATTCCTCACAAAACTAAAACTAGAATTACCATTTGATCCAGCAATCCCACTTATGGGCAGCTATCCAGAGAAAATCATGACTCAAAAAGATACATGTACTCCAATGTTCATTACAGCACTCTATACAATAGCCAAGACATGGAAACAACCTAAATGTCCATCGACAGAGGAGTGTATAAAGAAGATGTGATACATATACACAATGGAATATTATTCAGCCATTAAAAGAAAATAAATAATGGCATTCACAGTAACATGGATGGACTTAGAAATTATCATGCTGAGTGAAGTTAGTCAGATGGTGAGATACCAACATCATATGCTATCACTTACATGTGGAATCTAAAAAAAGGATACAATGAACTTCTTTACAGAACAGATACTGACTCACAGACTTTGAAAACCTTATGGTTTCCAAGTGAGACAGGTTTGCGGGTGGTGGGATGTGCTGGGGGTTTGGGATGGAAATGCTATAAACTGGGTTGTGATGATCATTGTACAACTATAAATGTAATGAAATTCATTGAATAATAAAAAAAAGATCTAGAAAATTACCTCTGTAAAGGGACCAAAATCAAACAAACAAACAACCCCAAAAAGTTCTGAAAAACAAGAAGGGAACAGAGGTGGGGAAACATTAGAACCAGTTTGGTCCTTGACTTTCTGATGCCCTTTACTTGCCTGCTAACAGATCTGTTGGTTGAGACACAGCCCTGAGGGCTTTCCCTGTGGGTTCTGCCTTCCCGATGTTCTCTAACACCTGAACTCAATCTTCAGGGTTAGATACAACCCCCATTCCTGCATATTATCCTTTCCCTCACCCCACAGACTATACAATTGATACAAAAGAGTTGAAATAACAGAGGGGAAACACTCTGGCTTTGGAGGCAGGCTGCATGGGTTCAGTTCTCCATTCTGTGGTTTATTAGTTATAAGATCTTGATAAACAACTTACACTAAAATATCCTCATGTATAACACAACAGTAACAGTACCTTCCTCAAAGGATTGTTTTGTTTTGTTTTGTTTGTCTTTTTGCCTTTTTATCTAGAGCCGCACCCGTGGCATATGGAGGTTCCCAGGCTAGGGGTCTAACAGGAGCTGTAGCTGCCGGCCCTCGCCACAGCCACAGCAACGCGGGATCTGAGCCACGTCTGCAACCTACACCACAGCTCACGGCAATGCCAGGTCCTTAACCCACTGAGCAAGGCCAGGGATCGAACCCGCAACCTCATGGTTCTTAGTCGGATCCGTTAACCACTGTGCCACGAAGGGAACTCCTCAAAGGATTGTTATTAAAGGACATGGTGGGTATGAAGCCCTCAACACAGTACCTGATGTAGATCAAGCACCCCGTAGATGTCCATTATGATTACTGTTGTTATTGTCCACTGTTTGGCTATACAATGCTATTTGAAGGACTTGGGGATTTTATTTTTTTGTCTTTTTGCCTTATCTAGGGCCGCACCCGCAGCATATAGAGGTTCCCAGACTAGGGGGTCTAACAGGAGCTGTAGCTGCCAACCTTCGCCACAGCCACAGCAACGCGGGATCCGAGCCACATCTGCAACCTACACCACAGCTCACGGCAACGCCAGATTGTTAACCCACTGAGCAAGGCCAGGGATCGAACCCGCAACCTCATGGTTCCCAGTCGGATTTGTTAACCACTGAGCCACAACGGGAACTCCATTGAAGAACTTGGGGATTTTAAATACAAATTTTTGTGGGAATGTTTGTTACCTGAGCACAAGATATATCAATTTTAGTGGGCCTCTGATCTCAAAGGTTTAATAAAATCTCCCTTTGAGTCATTCCCATCCATCATGGAATTGTCATGCTCCTTCATATTGATCTCCATGGCAATCAGATATTTACTCTTGCTCCCCACCTCTACAACACTCTACATGAGGTAAATTTATTCATGAGCACCACCATGTAGCAGTGGACAAGAAGTCTAAGGCAAGAGTTCTGGTTCTTTCTGTGGCAATTACCTGTTGTATGTGAGCAATTTGTTGATAATGTCTGCCTTTCAGTTTCCTCATCTGTAAAGTCAAAATCATTTTTCTTGCTCTATTTACTTCACCAGTTTATGAAAAACTGAAAAAATTAATGTGAAGGTATGTTGACTTATAAAATCAAGAGGAAATGCAAGAAACTACGTACGGCTGGCTGGTTATCTTTACTCTGGGGTCGACATGTCCTTGAATGCATGAATCCAACAGTGTTATGTGGTAACACCTACGTCTACATGACACTGCTTTAACCAGCCTCACATTGTAACAACAAGGAATTTCATAAGTATCATTGATAATGGTGGATCCCTGAATAAAGTTTAAAACTTTTCAATATAAACTATAATTTCTCTCTGTAAATTATTCACTGCTGCCACATATTATATAAACTTGGCAAATTAAAAGCCTTCCAGTCTTGTCTTTTTTTCTTTTTACAGCCAAAAGCATGGCGTATGCAATTTCCCAGGCCAGGGGTAGAATCAGAGCTGCAGCTGCCAGCTTATGCCACAGTCATAGCAACAACAAATCCGAGCTGCATCTGTGACCACAGCTCATGGCAACACCAGATCTTCAACCCACTGAGTGGGGCCAGGGATCGAATCCGCACCCTGCAATACCAGGGTTCTTAACACACTGAGCCACAATGGGAACTCCAAAAGCCTTACTGACCATGTACACTTTCTGGTTGGTTTGTATATAGCATTTATAACTGATTTTGAAGTTTTGGGGGGTTTTTTTTTCATAAAGCATTGCTAGGGGACAAATACATTTTTGGCTGGTATTCTTTTTATTTTCAAAACACAATTGTCATGTAAAGTATTAACCAACTTCATGTTTTCTGGCTATATTTTGAAAGTCCCAGAGCTGTAGCCAAGCCCACTCAAACTTTGCAAGGGGGAATGGCTGCCACTTACGAACATTTTCTTTGTGTTTCTGTTAAGAATGGATTAACACCTACTGTTATCATTATCTCCTGCACAGTCCCAACAGAAATGGTGCTTACAAAGTAAATTGTAAATAGTTTATTTGCAACAAGCATTTCCTGCTGCTAAAGACTCATGAACACCCTGCTTCATATCCTTGAGCAATTTGGAGATGATTAATCAACACTCCTGCTTAGAGGATGCAAATATAAGCAACTAGTGAAAATGCATTTATTGATATAAATGGGATTTATTTCACATTTTTTTGTAAGTGGTCAGTCTCCCTAGTTATGGTGAGACTAGAACTCTCAGACCCTTTTGTTCCAGGGAAATGACTATGTCCTTATCTTTATGCCTTTGTTCACACTGTGTCCCCAGCCTGGATTCCCCCATTCTTCCATTATTTCTATATCTGTCAAAACCCTTTCATATGCACCTACTCTGTGATGCCTCCTTCCAGCCCACCCCCAGTCCAAATCCCCCTCCCCTAAGCTGTCACAGCAATGTACTTGTACTACTGCATAATTTTTTTTTCTATTTTGCTTTTTAGTTCTTCATCGCATGCAGAATTTTATGTTTCTGGAAGGACTTTCAACTATGTCATTCTGGTTTTTATCTGTCTCTCTCCTTTTTTTTTTTTCCTTTTTAGAGCCACACCCACAGTACATAGAAGTTCCCAGGCTAGGGGCTGAACTGGAGCTACAGCTTCCAGCCGATGACAGAGCCACAGAAACACGGGATCTGAGCTACACCTGCAACCTAAATCACGGCTCACGGCAATGCCAGATCTTTAACCCACTGAGCAAGGTCAGGGATAGAACCTGTATCCTCACAGATGTAGATGGTCTGTTGCTACCGAGCCACAACAGGAACTCCTCTCTCTCTCAATACAATGCATATACAGCACCTAAATGATGCTTTGCACATAGTAAACATACAATAAATAATAACTGACAGATCGTAACAGACATAATATACTAAATCAAAGAGCATTAAGTACTGCCCTTATACTAAGTACTCCCTGGCTTGTGCCAGACTCTGAACTTAGAAGAGAATAATAAGGATAAGTGAGACATGGTCAAATGAAGGAGACAGCCACACCAAAAAAATAAATAAATAAATATAAAAAAAAATTACAACACACTGTGACAAATGCCCTGATAAAAATATCCCAAATAATATGAAAGTACAAAAGAGGGAGAGACTGACTCCAGCAGGGGGAGTCCAGACAGACTTTACAGAAAAGGCAAGCTCCCATCTTCAACTGAAAGAATGAGAGGAATCCACCAGGTGACAGGGGTGTGGTGGGTGTGAATGGCAGTAAAAGAAAAGGGAGAGGGAGAGTTCCTGTCGTGGTTCAGTGGCAACGAACCCAACTAGTATCCATGAGGATGCAAGATCCATACCTAGCCCCACTCAGTGGGTTAAGAATCCAGCATTGCCGCGAGCTGTGGTGTAGTCACCGTCTTGGATCCTATGTTGCTGTGGCTGTGGTGTAGGCCAGCAGCTACAGCTCCAATTTGACCCCTAGCTTGGGAAATTCTACATGCCACAAGTGCAGCCCTATTTAAACAAATAAACGGAATCACTTGTGAAAAAGTCATGGAAGTGGGAAAAGAGTGGGGGGGGTGGGCAGAGGGGTGAGGCTCCTGTGATTGGAGCCTTGGGCAGGTAGTGGTGAAGGGGTTGGGAGGAGTTGGGCTGGAGAGAGATGGAGCCAGGTTGTGAAATATTTTCCATACCAGGCTAAGGAGCTTCTCCTTGATCCAGCAGGTGGGAGAACTGCCTCAGGTTTTGCAGCAGGAGAGAAAGTGGATCAGACCGGGGTTTTAGAATGATCATGCTCATGGCCGACAGCTCAACTGATCATCACTTTTGGCTTTGGCTTCCATTTCCCACCCTGGCACTGGTGTTTCACTGCACTCTGGGGAATTTAGAGCAACTGAGGATGAGTTCCCAGGAACTGTTAATTCCGTTTAACACGTCAGTCCAAAGCAGTCACATTCTCAGAATATAAATTTACTTTGCATACTTTCACGTAGGCAATCACAGTAAAATAAATGTTGTTAATTAGTGTTGGTTTTAAAGACTAACAGCATTTAATTTCTCTCCCCTTCCCCATGAAATAGTATTGCCTTTATAAGGAGTAGGGGAGGAAGGGAATGGGGCAAGGGAAATGTATGAATAAAGCAATCACAGTAGTTTAATTAAGTGAAACTCTGCCAGCTGCTGTGAATGTGACCCAGCATTATTTTGTTTCTATTCCAATCATCCTTTCTAAAGAAAGAGAAACGAGCCTAGTAAGAATCTGCCTACATTCCTCTGTCCCCATACACACCCCTGCACACACACACACACACACACACACACACACTTAGGCAAACTATATCTAAACGGAGTCGTTTTTTCAGATCAACAGTAAGAGGCAAAGGGAGTAGTTGGCAGTGACCATCTGAGCCTTGCTAACAGCACCTCAGGTGCTTCCTGGATCCTGGAGGGAGTGGAAATATCTTAAAGCTTCCAAAACCAGGAAAGAAGCAGTCGGGTAGGAAGGATGTTCTAATTCTCAATGGGTTCGGCCACCCTTTGGCTAATTTTCCAGGGCAGGGAGGGGCCTTGCTATGAACTGAGAACCCTAATTTCCAAAAATACCATATTATGTTTTTCAGGACCCTAACCTTTAGCACCCAGAATGCAAGGATCTCATTCCAAACAGACATCTTCCTTTTCCCCGTCCTTTGAGGGGAAATAATCAGCTTGTCCATTATAACTGTTGACTTATCTCCAGCCAGTGAGAGCAACACTTAAACTAGAAAGTCAGGCCTCCCAGGTTCTGATCTTTAATCCACAACTTTCTGTGTGCTTTGGGGGCAAATTACTTACCATCTCTAGGTCTTGAGTCGCTCCAAAAGTTTGTGAGCTTGAAGTAACATCATGAATGTCTCTGGAACCAAATAAAGACCTTGTAAATACTAGCGACGTCAGCAATAAGTGTCAACAAAACCTTATTACCTACTACTTGTTATCTAATAATACTACTTAGTGTGAATTGGTTTATCGAGTTGCTTTAGAAATAGAACTGTAGAGGGAGTTCCCATTGTGGCACAGCGGGAATGAATCCAACTAATATCCATGAGGATTCGGTTTGATCCATGGCCTCACTCAGTGGGTTGAGGATCCGGCATTGCTGAGAGTGTAGTTCGCAGACGTGGCTCAGATCCTGCCTGTGGCTGTGGTATGGGCTGGCAACTGTAGCTCCAATTTGACCCCTAGCCTGGGAACTTCCATATGTCATGGGTGTGGTCCTAAAAAGCAAAAGGAAAAAAAAATAGAGAGAGGGAGAGGGAGAGAAGGGGAGAGAGAGAGAGAAAGAAGAGAGAGAGAGAGAGAAAGAAAAGAGAGAAAGAAAAAGAAGGAAGGAAGGAAAGAAAGGGACAGAACTGTAGAATATGGGTTGTAAAAAAAAAAAGTCAAAGAACACTAACTACAACTTTTCCTTCAGAAAAGAAAACTGAAGTTCAGTGATCTATCCTTGAGCTCCTGCCTCTTCAGTGGTCAAACAGGAACCAGAGCCCAGAGTTTCTGATTCTAGTTAAGTGCTCTTTCCATCACGTCATGCTTTGCTTGGTCAGAAAAGAACCGAAAACCACAGAAAGCCACTGAGTACCTGAGAAGTTCAGGTCAGTTATATACTCAGCTCCTATACAGTGCTGAGCTTAGGGTTAGGATGACCAGCTGAGTTTTCTCAAAACTAAGGGAGTTCCAGGGATATAGGACTTTCAATTCTAAAACCAGGACAGTGGCAGGTAAACTGGGCAGTTGGTCACCTCACTTAAGGCAGACCCCTGATAACTATTTATGGAACATAATACCAGTAAAGTTTTCCATATGAAGGTGCTGGCTTATGCTGGGACAGGGAGACACGTATGAAAAAGAGAAGTGGGGGGGGGCGGTGTCCTGGCCCCTTGTGCCAACAACGAGAAGTCTGGTTGTCCAGAAAACTGTATCTTCTTGGTCTCTCAAAAACAGATCCTTTGTGAGAAAAGAAAAACTGAAAAGTAAAAATGAGCCATGATGGACTCTGTCTAAGGAAAAAAGCAGATTAGCCAATAAAACACAGCCACAGTCAGGGGGCTGGCAGGCCCTGGTTCATTTTTTCTTGAGGCTCCCTTCTTAGCTGAGGTCTTGGAACAAGGCCGGGGCTCTTCCTAAATGTGGACAGGGACATCTGCTCTGTTCCAAGGGCTGCACAGCACGGGTAACACTAGGAGAAAAGAAAGCTTCAGACCTGGAGGACTAACACTGTCTGAGAGACAGAAATGGAAGGAGAGAAGGAAAAATACAGCTGGCCAACTGCTTTCAGAATAATTAAAGGATTCTTATACTATGAGTCACAGGCAGCACAGAGAGACAGTCAGGAAGTACAAAGCAATATTTCAGGGCCCAAGAATTTGCTGTGCATAGACAGCCATCACTGTCCTTCCAAAACAAAATAAGTGTTTCCCTAAAATCTAGTGCTGCATTAAACTGGTAAAAAAAAAAAATGCCTTCCAGTCACAATTTATATAAATTGTATATTAGCAATATGGTTTTTGTTCAGTCTATGGGTTAAACTCTGAAACACATAGAATTTATTTATTCCCTTTTTATTTATAAAAGTTTACTACACAAACTCTACCTTGATGGTGAGAGGTAATAATCATGCCCACTGCTGAGAGGTAATAATCATGCCCACTGGTAATTTTTAATTTCTTTTTGGAAAGTTTCTACTTCTATCAAACATTCTTTCAGGTGATCCTAGGCAAATCATAGCCCTCCTCTAGACCTGAGCCTTGTCCTGGACTTGGTGAATTAAAGAGCTCCTTCCTGTTTTTCCATTCTATTCTATGACAATGGAATAATGGAAATATTTTGCCTTATACTCTCAACACAGCATTGAGGCTCTGACCATTCTCAGACTGTTCTTAGAACTTAGATCTATAACAGACCCAGGAAAAGATGAATGGGACAGATGCCTTGAGCTCCTAGAAGCTGGATTTAGGAGCCCAGCAGACAGATTTGCCAAAATTAACCAGACCAACCCTCCAAACACCAGACAGTATAAAGGGCAGGGCCATCCACCTGGTCTCCATCCAATAGCTTTGTTTCTATTGCCAATTCACGCACAAGTTATTCTTGCAGCTGGACCAAGACCACTGAACCAGAAAGAATAAAGTCCATATGTCTCATGATGAAAATTGGCAGCAAGTCTGGGATTTCCTTCCCCAGCAGGGCTGTGGGTATGGATACTTTCAGCCTAAAATCAACTCACTAGGACTATACCTGTTGTTCGTTTCCCACCTTCATCAGTAGTAGGCTTTTTATGTTTTGTTTTGTTTTTGTTTTTTAGGGCCACACTCATGGTATATGGAGTTTCCCAGGCTAGGGGTCTAATTGAAGCTACATCTGCCAGCCCATGCCATAGTCACAGCAAATTGGGATCTGAGCCGCATCTGCCACCCACACCACTGTTAACAGCAACACCGGATCCTTAACCCACTGAGCGAGGCCAGGGGTCGAACCTGCAACCTCATAGCTCCTAGTTGGATTCGTTTCCGCTGAGCCATGATGGGAACTCCAATAGCAGGCTTTTTCTGATCTGCCACTATTGCTTTTCCTGCTGTTTAACTATGGTAAGCAGGGCAAAGTGCAGGTAAAATTTAATAGAGATGGAGTCTGCCTGAGAGATCCCCTCCATTTTTCTCTGAGCATGATTTTGTCCATGCCTTTACCTCCTCCTGCTACCTCAAGGTCAGCAGAACACTACAACCTGGGCACCCCAGCGAGAATTGGCACTTCCATGGTATTAGCTCTAGCCCTTTCCAAAACCATGTTCCTTTTTTGGAGTTACCTCTCTCTGTCCCATTATTTTCAGGGCCTTTATGGCCACCAAGGTAATGAATCTTAGTTAATTTAAATTCTAGTAAGGAATTCTGGTATATTTGCACCTTAAATCCTTCACTTTTGGTAAATCAAGTAAGTTATGTAATAGTGGAACCAATGTCTTATCCAAAATGCTCTTCTAAAAGTAGCAGAGCTGGGATTCTAAGTGGTCTGGCTCTAGGTCCAGTTCTCCCACTACTGCAAATAGATGGAGCTGCAGTCAAAGATATTTTTTCTTTCTTTCTTTTTCTTTGTTTGTTTGTTTGTTTTCATTTTTGGCCACTCTGAGGCATATGGAATTCCCGGGGCCAGGGATCAGATCATAACCACAGTCAAAACCTAAGCCACAGCTGCATCAATGCCTGATCTTTAATCCTCTGTGTGGGGCCTGGGATTGAACCTGCATTCCAGCGCTCCCAAGAAGCTGCCGATCCTGCTGCACGACAGCAGGAGCTCCAAAGATATTTTTTCTTAAGAAGTGCTAGCTCTTTTTGATCTGATGTCCTCAGTCTTTCTGTAGTAATGCCTTATTTTGAGGTGTGCAATTGAGCAAGTAAAATCTGGTAACTCTTGGCAACATTCTCCAGTAGAACTCTCTGCTCTCTAACGGAGATTCATGATGTCAAATATAAAATAGCACATTGCTACAATTGCCTTTATCCCGAGGGTCAGTCACTATACTGTGACAACTCTGAACAAGAACTATCTTCCATATCTGCTTGCATATACTTCTCTAGATCACAACCCAAGATACAAACAACCCGAAGGACTTCTGAGGACATTTCCAGCCCACTGAGCAGAACATTTCCCAGATTGTCAAATGAAATAGAGAGATATCAGAACAATCTGAATAAGCAATTACAGTCAAATAATTCCTGGCTCTGTAAGCCACGATGGTAGTACAGGGTCATTCTGCATTCTCCCAAGCTCCTCAAGGCATTCTCTAAGTCCCAACATCTAGATACCAGGCTGATAATGTTTGTTGAGAAGAAGGTCTGGCAATTTAGGAAGTGCAGTTGCATGAAACAGAAAGCAGTATTTGTCTTAAGAGAGTCTAGGGAAGTTTTATCAGTAAGAAAATGCTAGTATATTTCTTGGAGCAAGTTGTTTTGGTTTTCTTTTCCCCTATGTATACAAAGATCTAATGAATTTCTCAGGAAAAGAAGTCAAAGTCCAGGGTAAGTGACAGAGAAGCCATTCTATAACTTTTGTCTTTTTCTACTTCCACTTTAAATTTTCTTCACTTTTCTTTCATTAGAGGTAGGAAAGATATTTTATAAATCTAAAAGAATTTTTTAAAATATACAATCAAATATTTCTTAGAAAGTCTCCTTCAATGATTATGCAAAATATGAAAATACTGCATAAATCGTTAGAAGTCAGAGCTTTAAGAGAGAATCCAATTGGCATTAGGATTCATTATAAACTAAAAGTCAAGACCAAGAGCTTAGGATAAAATGGGATGAAGAGTGTCAGTGGGTTGCTATGGTCATGAGCAGGCAAAAGATGCAGGAATCAAAAGATCAAGTATAAAAGGAAGGATTGAGTAGGTCAAGGCAGGCAAAGTCAGGAGCCAAGAGGTCAAGTCCATCCAAGGAATGGCTCTAGGAAGTAGAAATCTTTCCAAGTGAGCCTCACCTTGGGTCAAAGGTTCCATTCCACTTTATTTACAAATCCTGCCTACATAGAAAACAGACTGGGGGTGAATCCAATGAGCAAATGGATACCTATAATGAATAGGAAAAGGAAACAAAAAATAACGAACCCCAGAAGCTCGCCAAACATGGCATACTCACTTGGTTTTCACAGTTCTTTGGGAGAATATATGTCACATTTTCTGGTTGCTTCTCACCTTTTGTGCATTTTGCTATGTTTGGGGAATTCCCTGCCTTATGAGTTTTGCCTCTCTAAAGTCAAGTCAGAAAATTTGCTTCCCCAGAGACCTTGGCAAGCTAGAACACAGGCATAAAGTCTAGGATCTGCCACAATTTAATCAGAAAAGATGAGCCAGAGGAAAGAGGCGATGCCTGGAACCCAGGGCGGTGGCAGAGGCATCCAGTATTCTGGGGTACCAGTTGTTGCAAGACCAGTTCCTAGCCCAGAAGAATCAGTGCTGGCAGAGCTGCAGTAGCATGTACATTCCTGGCAGCCATTCTGTGCTCGGGGGAAGCAGGGTCACTAGCTTCCTTACTGGGTCACTTCTGCAGCATAGTTTCAGGCCTTGACCCCAGAAGCTAAGCCTCAAGCCTGCCTCTCTAGCCCCGCCAACTGCTTTGTGAGCTACCCAGTATCTTTTCTGCTTAATCAGCGTGAGTCAGCTGCTGTTGCTATTAAGAGCTCTGAGTGTTTAGAGATAAGTATTGCTACTATCTCTTCTTCCTGAATGGAGACCAAAATTGAAAAATTAAAAAAAAAAAAAACTAAAAGGAAAGAAGTAACTCTCCCAAGGGCATAAAGTTCACAAGTAGCAGAGGCAGAATTTGAGGCCAGGATTGTCTGACTATAAAACTGATGTTGCTTCCCATTTATAAGTGGAAAAAGATCAGGGCAGGAGCACTTATATGGGGTCGAGTAGAGAACAACTTCCATTTCCTCCGATTCCAGATACCTTAGTAGTTGGGATACCTTCTTTCTCCTTGCTTGTGCTCAGTCACTTTTCTGACTTAACTGTGTGCCAATAAGCATATGGACGATGCTAAAGATAAATCAGCACCACCAACTTCCATTGCTACCTTCAAATATTGCCGTTCACAGTTTGTAAGGGGTGGGACCACTGTCTGTGGATTGCTGAGGAGGTGGCCAACTGTTTGGGTTTTGTTTACCATTGCTTTTGATGAGTCACAGCAAGTTATGCATTATTCATACACTTTAGGACTGAAGAAAGTTCCCTTGTACAATTTCTGCTCATTGGCTCCTCCAACTCAAGACTGAAACAAGTAGCAGCAGATCATGAAGTATATAACCCCACCTGTGCTTTCTAATTGTGTGAACTAATACCCAGAGAACCAGACAGAGAGGTTGGGAGAGCAGGTTTTAATTCAGTTCTGCCATGTATATCAAAAAGTGAAAACTGGGCATATTGATAGATATATAACAAACTGGAAATAATCCACTGGCACCTAAATTCCAATATCCCTTAAGGTGAAAAAAATAAAAAAAGATCTCAAGCAGGCGCTAGGCATTAGAGCAGTTCCAACCAAAATGTGAAGTAGCAGAAATCTGTCTTTGAGCCCTCAAACTCCCATTCTTTCCTCCTTTATTCCCTTCATGGTGCTCCCCACTTTTCCACCCCTCAAATACCTAGATTAAATTCTCTCTCCTGCCAGATTCCATTCAACAATCCACTCGTTTGCCTTCAAACCAAGGTACAAATAACTAATAGCAACTTTTAAAAATACTTCTTTTTAAATTAAGCATTTATACGTAAACTCAGTCAAAATCTTAATTACAGGGACTACATTTTGGGTTTTTTTTCGGGGGGGTCTATTTATTAAGATTTACTTCTCTTACATTCTCCAATAACATAAGCAAAGGCATATATGTGTCATCTAATTTTACAGAACAGCAGATGTAAAAGGATATGAGAAGCCAAGAATTGACGATTTTTTTTTCTTGATCCCAACTATCTTACTGCTGAGTTCTTTGATGTTTCCAAGAAAATGCCTTTTCGAATGCCATGTTATCTTTTCCAGATCATAAAAGAAGATGGTCAGTTCGTAATGTGTTTTACAAACAAAACCTGTATTCTTAAATTCCATATATAGCAATAATGGTATGACCAATGCCATTCATGGACTTAGATTCTGAAGCTAATGAAATTGTTACATTAAAAGGAACAACATTTGAAAACACACCCAAAGAAGATAAACCTGTGTTAACATATAGAAGAGGGACACAAAATAGGATACACTGTAGGTTCCCTATAGCCAACACTCTAGCCCTCCGCTTCTTAGAAAGCTGACTGCTCTTTTTAATGGCAAAATGAAGAATCTGCTTCACATCTCACTATGGGTGGGAGAAGTTGCTGGATCTGGTACTGGAACATGCCCTGGCCTTGGCACTTGTGCTAACACTGGTGGCAACTCTAGCTCAGGCTCTCTCTGCTTCATCTCTCAAAGCCTCCTCACTCTGGGATGGGAAGCAAGTGGGGTCAGACTCATGGATCTTGGTCAAAAACTCAAGCAACTTCATTTTGCTGGCTTCAGCATGGGCTCTTGGGCCACATAGGAACTCATAGTGTGGAGGATGGCTATTGAGCACCTGGCACTACTCTAGATACTCTTCCCTCACTAAATCTTTGGTAATGAACTTCCTGGTCTCCCCAAAGACGAAATGCTTCCTCCCAGAATGCAAGTCCATCATATTCAGGACTTCCTAAATCTCATCCTCAGTAGCACGATTCTCCTTCATGAAAATCATGCCCAGGATAATTATCAGGAGGCTAGTCTTGGGCCTGCCCTCATCACCACTGAGCCTGGCATGATAGGTGAGGCCTAGTTTGTTGACAAGGGCATAGCTATGGCTAGTGGGATTGACTTCCTTCACATCTACCCCAAAGACCAGCTCAATGTGTTCAGAGGCTCTCCTGAGGATCTCAAGGAAGTCATCCTTGTGCTCTCTGATAACCATCACTAATCATGTCTGTCTTTGCGATCGGCTCTCTTTTGATACTTTTGCAGCAGGAACTGCACCAACAAATTCACGTTCTCATCAAGAGGGTCTGTGGACAAGTTCTCTGTTTCTGAAGAGGACTCTGAAGAAACTGAACCACCCTCCTTTTCTTGGCTGTTGGAGTGCTCACCTGATTTGCTTGATATGAGGGCTGTGGTGACAGCATAAGCTAAGCAGGCACTCCAAGGACTCTGGGAAGTACCAGGTGACCCAGCAGCCAAAGCCTCCTCCAGGTTGCCAGGCATTAGAGAATGGGAGGAGGAGGGAGAGGCCTCCTCTGGATCCTTGGAGGCCTGTGCAGCTCCCAGGCCCTGGGCATGGTGTTGTTTCTGCATGCAATGTGGAATCTCCCCTCTCTGAGACATTCTCACTCTGGTCGGTGGTAGCAAGTGGTGATGTGAGCAGGAGGGTGTGTAACAGAGGACCACAACCTTGACTCCTAGCAGGGTCTGAGACCCCTCCCTCTGCTCACCGGAGGCAGCAGCCCCAGAGCGGGCCTTATCTCTTTGAAATCGAGCAGGCCTAGGACTCCTCCCTCTGCTGAAATCAGGCCTCTTCTTTCAGACCAAGACACTCACCTTCCTTAGGTTTTGAAGGCAAAAGTCAGGGGAAGCCACCCTCCTCCAACTCAGCTCATCCCAGATCTTGTAATAGATTTTCCAGCAACTCCTGCCTGCCTGCCTGGTGTGGGTGGTTCCCTCAGTCCTCACTTGGCATCTTCCCACGACTCCTGGAAGGGTCTGGGACGCCTCTTTTGGCTCGTTTGAGCTCGCAGTCCTCAGAGCAGGTCTCACTTTCTTTGACTTGACCAGTCCTAGGACTCTACTTTCGGCGGATGGAGGCCTTGCCTGTGGGTACTGGCCATTGCCAACCACCCCCCTGGGACTACATTTTGTAGTGGACATTAGCCATTTGTAGTTTCCCCAAAATTATGTTTTTGATTCTCATACCAAAAACAGTATTCTTCAATATCTGCATAAAAAGTAGGTAAAAATTGTGATGGTCAGTTTTATGTGTCCATTTGACTGGTTCATGGGGTGTCCAGAAATTTGGTCTAAACATTATTTCTGAGTGTGTCTGTGAGGGTGCTTTGGGATGAGATTAGCATTTGAGATTGAGTAAAGCTGACTGTCCTCCCCCATGTGGGTGAAAGCCTAAGTAGAATAAAAGGCTAAGTGAGAAAGAATTCTTACTCACTGCCTGATGGTGTTTGAGCTGGGACATTGGTCTTCAGCTATCAGATTCAGACTAGAACTTTATCATTGACTATTCTGGGTTTCTAGGTTACTGATTGCAGATCTTGGGACCTCTCCACCTCCAAATTCACATAAGGTAATTCCTTAAGTAAATCTCTAGAAGATAGATGATAGACAGATAGACAGACAGACAGACAGACAGACAAATCGATCCTATTGTTCTGCTTCTCTGCAGAACGCAGGCTAATACATACATGTATTCATTATAAAGTATTAGAAAATAATGAATCCTTGTTGACCTACCACCCAATTCAAGAAGTAAATTGCTATTGTTCTTCCTGTTTCCATTCTCCAGCCTCCTTATCAGATATCTAAAGATATTTTTAACATCTTCTTAATGTTTTGATAGTTCCTCACTCTGTAGATTCTGCCTATTCAACGACAAATAAACAAATTAAAAAGTTGTATTTCCCAGTTCTCCTTGTGTAGGATGCCTAGGGTGACTGATATTCTACCAATCAGATGCACCTATAATTAGACTGATTCAAAACTAAGTTGTACAGCAAAGAGGCAGGGCCTGAGGCATATATCTAGCATGGACTGGAACCAGCAGTGTGGTGGCTTCCCGATCATAGCAGACGCTGAAACTCCTTCAGAAGGACATTTTGAAATGTGGAAATGCACTCTGGTGTTCTTCCTGGAAGCTTACCAGCAGTCTGTTTCTTCTACCTCCATAATGATTCTTTAAGCACTTGATCCCCTAATAAATTCCTTTCTGTTTAAGCAACCAGAAAAACTGCACTGACTACAACTAAAGAACTCTGACCAATACAAAAATCGGACTATACGTGACTGTAAACAGCAGATTCAAGGACATGGAATATTTGACTGACCATGTGACCTATTTGTGTTTGAATTAAGTACTTGGGTATCTTTAAATGATGGAACACTAGTTACCCACGGTATGTGAGGTAGTAAAACAGCAACATAAATGATTATCTTTTGTCATTTGGAACAAAGTGTCTACTGAGGCCAAAGTTCTGGCTTCCCATTTGACTGCTTTCCCACTTACACCATTACGTGGAACTAAGGAATACAAGAAATGGTGGTTGGGATGGCTGCCTCTATAAACATCCATGAGCTTTTAAAAATAAAGGTTTGGAATTCCCTGGTGGTTCAGTGGGTTAAGGATTCAGCATTGTCACTGCTGTGGCTCAGGTCACTGCTGTGGCTAAACTTCAGTTCCTGGCCCAGGAACATGTGCATGCTATGGATGCAGACAAAAATAAATAAATAAACAAATAGAGATAGGCTAAAGAATTTAAATCTCATATCAAGGTATTGTTAGAGAATAGGTAGCTTCTAGAACTACTCTAAAAGAAGTTTTTCTGCCTTAAAGTCACAAGTTCGTCATGGCCAAATGCAAAGCAAATGCAGAGTCAGACCTAGTGAGGTACTAAATTTCAATGTAGGTTAAATTCATGTCCTCACTAGATATCTTGGATGAAAGCTAGGCCATTATTTGGGAAAGAGGGGGCCACAAGAATTGGATTGAAGGCATTTGAGAGGATCTAGATGATTCTGAGAACCCTCAAATTTTGCCACACCTCTCTTACCAAAAGAAGTAGTTTCTCCTCCCTTATCTGAAGAGGCCTGTCTGGCCTCATAGTGACCTCATCTGAGATGGTTATCTCATACAGGAATTCCAGTTCTCACACTTTACACCTGTGACTCTGCATTCCCTGAGACTTGTAACTAGGTCCATATCTAGCATGCCCTTAGGGGCCAATTTAGAAAGTCAAACATCTGAAGGAAAAGATTCGCAGGCCAAAAGAACTGCAAGGTTTTGCTAAAACATTGGCAAAAGCCTAAGGAATATATTGGGTATTCTACCAGAAACATAATTTTATGCAGCAAATTATTAGCATGGATCCACTGACCAGAGAGTCTGGATTCACTCTCCTTAGCTTAAGCCAATTATTAACTCAGTTGTTTACTGAAACCGTAGCCTATTGCTGAAGGAAGTTGAAACACTGACTCCAGGGACTTAGGGAGATAAGAATGGTGGAATGGGCTTATCATACACAACATCTAGCATACACCCAAGCTAAGCCTAGAGAACACTCCCTTTTCTAAGGCACTGAGGAAAACATTGATGAAGAGAGAACCAAACCCCTTGAAGAGCGCCTTGTTGAATTGCTACTATACTCTGGGGATGAAGGTGGAGATATTGCTATTAAAGTTGGTTCTCTGATTTCAGCAGGGTTGATGGATGTCTAAAACAGCAGGATTAACTGCCAGAAACAGAACAGATGTGATTATTATAATAGCAGAATGACTTAATTTACAGGGATCTTTCGATGGTGGCTAATTGATTACTATGTTTCTATAAACTAAACTAGATGGCAGCCTATGAAGGATACCTGACCTGTAAAACTGAAAAAATTCTAAGCCTGATGAACCTAGACTTAACTCATCATACCTGACTTAAAATCATCTTTAGAGAATCATGGCCTGTCTTCCAATATCCAGACTCTCAGTTCAATGAATGAAAAGAAAAAACACTGACAAAGGACAAGGTAAGAACATTGTAAGAACCTATGAAAATCTTCCACTCCTTCACCTGCATACATTTACCAAGATAACTGTGTACTAGAGAAAGGGAAATACCTAGACTTTTCACAAATTATCAACATGACTTTGGATTTATGCTAACCCCTAGGAACCCAGCATGTCAACCTTTTCCCCCCACACACACTCAGAGCAGAGTCTTATATATGGGGATCCTGTGATAAATGGAGTTTGAGTTCAAGTCTATCTCATGGTGGGAGCAAAGTTTCTGTTAAACCAACCTCTGGTTATTTGCACCAGTTCCCAAACTACATTTTGAATGAATAAATCAAGTACATAGCAGAATCTTCAAATTGACTTCCTGATCCAAAGTAAGCACAACTGGGACTATCCCCTTCTAACAAAAGAGTAAACCAAAAGCAATGCTTTATTTTTGAAAGGATTCTGGAAACAAGTGTCATCATCAAAGAAAACTAAAGGAATGCTGATTTCTATTACATCCTCATTTAACTCACCTGCTTAACACGTGCAGTGACTAGATGGATGGTGGAGCATGACAGCGGCTTATCAAAAGCTTAATCAATAACTTCTGTTGCTGCTGCTTTTCCTGGAATTATCTGTGCTGGAGCAACTTGACAGCACTCTGGCCATCTAGTATGCAGTTATCAAGTCTACAAATGCTTTTTTCTGTATCCTAATAAGGCTCAAATACCAGAAGCAATTTGCTTTCATCCACAGGCACAGCACCTTCATGTCCTGCCTCTAAGCTACACCAATCCTCTTTGCTTCTACTACATGTGAGAAAAAGGAACTTCTATCTTGTATAAGTATTATTATTAGTCTCCTGTACTAATGGCTAAACAAAGCTCCTAACAGACATATGGACCATGTCAAAATGTACACCACAGTCAATGGTTATGGAAAAGATTTGGAGATATTTGGGCTTTTCCTATTTAATAAATGCCCAAGAATGAGACTTCAGAGTCAGATTATTTTTCTCCAAAGCAATCCAAAAGACTGTCTTAACTGTAACAGTCCACATGCTTCTGGTTCACATGCAATCAGTTTAGGTGGGAGATCAATCAAACATCCTAGGTTTTTGGGGGGCTTTCAATCCATCAAAGTGGTGGTTAGGCTGAAATGACCAGTTGTTCCATGGAACTGATAAGTCAGTTCTAACCAAGCCCTGAATAGATCCAGTCTGTGAGACTCAACTGCTTTTGATTAACAAAATGTCCTCATTTCCACCACATAATAGCAATTTTTAAAGCTTTTTTTTTTTAATGTAGACACAGCCACAGATTTATTCCTTTTCATTGGTTCTGGAACCGATACAGAATTTGCTAGTTTGACTGAAAGCATAATCTTTCTAGACCTCAGTAGTGAAAGAATAATAACACTACACTCACTATAAATTCCATCAGTAGAGGAGTTATGAAGACGAATGAGGCCACATTGGGCCAATTTCCTGTTTTATGTAAATCTAAAAGTCAGAGTCACATGGGATTAGAACCACAGGCACTATTTTTTAGATTCCTAGAAGAAAGTCATTTATCAACAAAAACTTGGCACAATTTTGAAACATAACAGTATCCATCTCATTGGACCACTGACTTTCTGTAGTACATTGTGATATTTCCATTATTATTTTATGTCCAGAGCCCCCAGAAAGATTAATGTTACAAGTTAATCAAACAGTGGGATATTTACAGCTTAGTCTATGAATATTAAAGTTCTTTCCTAGGTCCAGCTTCCTGAGGACCCCAGGAAAAGGTCACACATGTGCCTGGAGTACACTTTCCATAATGTTTAGTACACAGATTAATGTCCATGTTCAAAAGCAGGAAAGATGAGAAAAAGCTACCATTTGCCATTAGGAGCAGGGGTATAGAGTGGTGAATCAATTTAGAGAATATACTGTCGATGAATAAGAAAAAAGATCTGTACCCAGCTCTGGGTCAGAAATAAGCATCGATTTAATAGATGAGAAGGCAGCAGTGAAATATCACTTCCAAAGGGACCTGATGGTTTCTCAATTTTCAAAACATCATCTCCACCAAGGAGTCTTGTGGGGAATGTCAGCTACCTGCTAGAGGATGTTAAATCCACTGAGGCCCTTGAGAAGCTTTATTTCTGTGACACTGGGGAAGAACAGAGTGAATTCTAGTGATGCTGTAAAGTGATTATCGTGGGACCCTTTTTCAGATCTGGTAGCATAATGAACATACAGACTCTACGTTATCCATGAAGAGTAGCAGAATATGACACCCGGAAATATGACACTTTGACACACTGATTATTTTGAGATAAAGACAGCTGACAAGCAGCAGACACCAAAAAAGTGTTCTGCCCTTCCCCTATTTGCCTAAAAGCAGAATATAAATTGTAAAAGTGCCCCTCTCTCCTCTATGCCAGGAAAGGCAGGGGTCAACCATCAGAGACAACCCCAGAGCCTTGTCAGCCTAAAGACAGCACCAGAGGAATCTACATAACAAACTTTACTAACCCTTATCTTCTCCCAGTCCCCCAATATATTTACCTTCCTCGATCTGCCCCCCCTAGAAACAAAGTCCCTCTCCTTTGTCTTGTCACTTCTTTAAAAATGTGTTGTTCTTTTGTAAAGATGAATATAAGCCCAAGTTCTAACCATCTCTTTGAGTTAACTCATCTTTGAGGGGTTACGTGTGTATACACAATATACATGTTAATAAACTTCTATTTGTTTTCACTCTCAGTCTGTCTTTTGTCAGTCGGATTTGCAGAGCCCCAGCTGGAGAACCTAAGAGGGTAGAAAGAGAAAGAATTTTGTTCCTCATCTATACCTATATTAGGTCACCAAGACGTCAGCTGTCACACGTAGCTGAACATCCACCATGGATCAGAAACTGGACTATGATGGAAGATACACACAAGGTAAGACAAGGAGCCTTCAGTGAACTCACAATCCAGTAGAGAAGACAAACATGCAAGCCAGCCATTAACACAGAAGAGTTTTCCATCTCCACCCACCCCTCACGCTACGCACATACACACATGGAAAATGCTGTCTTTCTCTGTCCACTGGTCCCTCCTTGGCCACTGGAGAAATGAAGCTTTCCCGGACAGTTTCAGAACTCTAGGGATATAGTCTTGGAGGAAGAAAAGATAAAGACTGAAGGAGGGGTTCTGCTTATGAAGTGAGACCAGACAGATATACCACTAAAAAAGAGGCAAGAGAAGAGGAGGAGAGAGGGAAGAGACAGATGGAGAAGGAGGTGTAGGAGGGGCTCCAAAGTGCTGTGGAAGTGGGGAAGATTGGAGAAGAAAGATGAAACGAGTTTCAAGAATCACTGATGGGTGTGTCCCGGTCTTCATTCCTTTTTATATTGCTTGGCAACTGTAAGGTAAAGACTGGAGTTCCTCTTCATTGCTTTGGTCTGCTTGAGCTGTTTCTTTTTATTCTGAGTCCTTGCAGAGACTGGACCACATGGGACTTCAGGAGCAGCACTCAGCATCCTCCTGGATAAAAACCCTCTCTACCTGAGCCAGAGGGCACTTTTCACTACAGTTTCACCAATGAACAACAGTGTGAAGAGCAGAGGTTAAACAGGCTTAAGACACAATAGTCACTATGAAAATTCCAAAGTCAAATAAACATTAAGGACACCACACCAGAGTCAGTGCTACAGAATACGGGAGAATGAACATTAAAGAGGCAACGCGCCAGCCAGAGAACCAGTCTGAGTGGTGAAGCAGCTTCTCAAATTGTAACCAAATACAATCACCGGAGGACCCGGTTAACATGTAGATTCTGCACCTCACACCCATTAGGATAGCTACTATCAAAAACCAAACCAGAAAATAACAGGTGTTAGCAAGAAGAGAGAGAAGTTGAACACTGTTGCAGGGAATGTAAAATGGTACCGCTCCTGTGGAAAACAGCATGGTGGGACCTGAAAAAATTAAAAAATGAAATTATTCTATGATCTAACAATCACACTTCTGGATATACTCCAAAGAACAAAAAGCAGGGTCTCGAGGAGACATCTGTACACCATGTTCACAGTAGCACTATGCATGATAAAAAGAAGTAGAAACAACTCCAATGCCCACCGAAAGATGACTAGATAAATAAGCTGTGGTCTATACATACAATGGAACATCATTCAGCCTTAAAAAGGAAGTTCTCACACGTTACAATATGGATGAACCCTGAGGCATTATGCTAAGTGAATTAAGCCAGTCACATACAAACACTATAATTTCATTTATGTGAGGTACCTGGAATAATCGAACTCATGGAGAAGAATAGAATGGTGGTGTATGGTCAGGCCACCCAAGACAGTTGTTCTTTTATTCTTTGTAATCCCCTGCTCGACCAGCCCCTGCTTCAGCTACACCCTACTCACATAAAACATGCTGCCCCCTGCCCCTTAGGCCAGAATGGCTCCACCTACTAGTTTATTAAAGGGAAATACATGCCCTTGTGACGATAATTAACCTCATGGGCTGTGCAGGGATGTGCCACAGCTGCTGGTTTCCCTGGTAACTGATGAGCCAACCTGACATCAATTCCCCCTATAAATGGTAACCTGCCACCCAAGTAACAGGTTGCTGCTATGTCCTGCCTGGGGTGTTGCTCCAGGACCCTTTGTTTTGGATGTGTAAGCTCACCTATCCAATAAGTCACCGATGTCTCTGTCACTGTCTCCAGGCTCTTTCTTTAGTCTCGAGGCTGGGCAACTACAAAGCTTGCAGGCCTGTGGGGTGAAACCCAACAGAGTGAAACTCCCCAGGGTCTGGGGAGAGAAGCAATGCGAAGTTGCTGTTTAATAGGTATAGCATTTCAGTTTCACAAAATGAAAAAACTTCTGGAGATTGACTGCACAATAATGTGAATATACTTAACAGTATTGAACTATATAATATAAAATGATCAAGACAGTAAATATTATCTTATGTTTGCAGAAGATCCTTTGTGTCCATGGGTTCCATATCCACAGATTCAACAACGATGGACAGAAAATATTTGGAAACAAAAGCCAGAAATTTCCAAAAAGCAAAAATAAAAAAATTGCCACTTACCAGCAACCATTTACATAGCATCTACACTGTATTAGGTATTACAAGTAATCTAGAGATGATTTCAAGTATACTGGAGGATGTTTGTAGATTACATGCAAATACTATGCCGTTTTATGTAAGGGACTTGAGCGCCTGTAGATTTTGGTATCAGCATGGTTCCTGGAACCAATCCCTCTCAGATACTGAGGGATGACTATATTTTCACCACCATTTTTAAAAAATGTACATGCAAATTCTTATTCTGAGATCTGGAGTGGGGCTAGAGATTATGCATTTCAGGGGGATCTCTAAAGAGATCCCAAAGCCTGGTCTACACCCTAGACCCATTCAGTCACAACCTGTGGGTGTGGATCCCAGGCATAGGGCATTCTGAAGTTCTCCAGGTCATTCCAATGTACAGATAGGTTTGGGAACCACTATTCTCCACTGAGCTGGTTTTCACAGCTCATTCTCTTCTAGGAAAGACCTGATTGGACAGCCCAGAACAGGGGCTCTCAATCCAGGCTATAATTTGGAAGCATCTGAGGAACACTTCAAAGTACCTGCACTTTGGTTCCACCATTTCCCACCTCCTCAGAGATTCTAATTTAATTGCTCTGGAGGAAGGCTCCGGCATGGGTAGTTTTTAAAGCTTCTCAGATGATTCCAGTTGAAAACTCATAGCTGAGATGTTTCCCCGCTCACTGCAGCCTTCTGCTATGCCTGCCACTCTGCTTTCTTCTTTAACCCACCTGCTCAGACTCTGTCCTCTGCCTGCCCTCTGTGCATCCCACACTCTGACATCAGTTTGATTATCCAAGTATTAAAGTGTGGCTGATGACTAAGGCAGCACAGTATCAACTAATCAAGTGTATCCGGCAGGCACTGAATGCTGTCAGAAATCATGGCTGTACTCCTTTTGTGCCAATCAGCTTCATGCCTAGAAAATTTTCATCTGTGACCACAAACCACACAGTTTACTTTAGCCTCACAAATGCATTCATTCCTTACAAAAGTCACAGAAAAGGTTCTTGGCCCATGCGACTTGTCCTACTACTGGACATGGCGGAGTTAGGAGGCGGGACAGGGGATTTGGACAATACGTGTAGACCAACTTGCCTGGGCCACAGGGTACCCAGATATTTGTTGAAACATTATTTCTGGGTGTACCTATGAGGATATTTCCAGAGGAGATTAACCATAGATTAATCTGTAGACAGAGTAAAGCAAAGTGCCCTCCCTAGTGTAGGTGGGCCCCATCTAATCCACTGAAGGCCTAAATAGAATAAAAAGCTGAGTAAGGAGTTCCCATTGTGGTTCAGCGGGACTAGGATCCATGTGGGTGAGAGTTTGATCCCTGGCCTCGCTCAGTGGGTTGGGGATCTGGCGTTGCTGTGAGCTGTGGTGTAGGTTATAGAAGCAGCTTAGATCTTGCCGTTGCTGTGGCTGTGGCATAGGCTGACAGCTATAGCTGCAATTCGACCCCTAGCCTGGGAATTTCCATATGCCTTGGGTGCGGCCATAAAAAAACCAAAAAACAAAACAAAACAAAACAAAACAAATGTTGAGTAAGAACAAATTTTCTGTCTCCGCCTGACTATCTTTGAACAGTAACATTGATCTTCTGACTTCAAACTCGGACTTGGACTGGAAATTACACCATCAGCAAGTCTGTGCCTCTGGGCCTTCAGGCTTTGAAGGGAACTATATCATCGGCTCCCCTGGGTCTGGAATCCTCAGCATCCATAAGTGTGTGAGCCAACACCTATATATACATATGTATGCCTTATATATGCTTATATATGTCTGAATGCACATGCGTATACATACACAGACACACATATATGCATCTTACTTGTTCTGTTTCTCTGAAGAACTAATACAGTGTGCCCTAGCAGTATTTCATATATTCATTCATCACTCAAAGCATATATTTATGGAGAGCCTATTATGTGCAGGACACAGTTCCATATGCTTAAATAAAATTGGCATGCACTCTCCCAGCTGTGGAAGACACACTTTTCCAGACTAGTATAAAACTACAAATACCTGTACCTTATGTACAACATACAAATTCTATACGTATTAGTATCAGTGGTGTTAGCAGAACTTTAGCAATCAGGCATCATATTAAGTCCCTGCCTACCATCTCTAGATGTTAGACCAAGAGGTTCATGCCAGCTCAGGGGCATAGGGTCAGGCAGGGCCAAGGAGAAAACATACTTTATAAACACTGATTGCTTCTTGTTACACCTTGCTAATGTAATCTGCGTTGCAGATTAGAATTAGCATAATATTATCAGTAATGCCAGGCAAAAATGGGCTGAACTGCAGTGCTGTTTGTGGTTTTGGTTTTGTTCTTCAGGAAGCTGCTTTAGGAAGGGCAGAGCAAGACCTTGCATTTTCCTGCCAGAGTTGCAAGGGAGAAAACTTATCTGCCCTTTTCTTTTTCAAGGAATAAATCACGAGTAATGAGCTACATCACTGCATCATGTATGACTGCTCCTGGCCAAAGAACATTTAACAAGATTCCGATAAGTCACAAGGTTTTGTTTCTTCTTGTTGGGTTTCTTTTAAGTTCTCTTTGACCTTTTAGATCAAAAACTGTGACTAACAGTAATATTTGGGCCAATTCCATTTATGGTGCACTATTTGTAAAGACCTAAGCTGTGGCATTTCTAGAAATAGGCGCTTATTCACACCTACACATAAGTACAACTCTTCCAAGCACTAGTTTTCTGCTGATTACATATGGTCCTCACTCACCTGCTGTATTTTACTATAAATCTCTCATAGGCAGAGGCCTTGCCTGTTCAATAGGCTATATTTCACGCCTGCTGGGCTGCTTGATTTTTGTGACTACTGTTTACCCACAGCCTTTGACATAGAGAAGTTCAGACTATGGAAGGTACACTAGCTACCGATTCCCTAGTTAACCTTGAATGCAGAGGGGTCAGTGGCACTTTCTGGGTCCTGGGAAAATTCCTGCTGAGGGGGTAGGGAAGATGCTTGGCTTATACCTCCCTTGGAGTTCCCTGGTGGCCTAGCGGTTAAAGGATCCAGGGATGTCACGGCTGTGGCTTGGGTTACTGCTGTGGCACAGGCTCGATCCCTGGCCCAGGAACTTCTGCATGCCACAGGAGCTGCCAAAGAAGTAAATAAATAGATCTCCACTCTGAATGTGGCTCACTCTCTTAGACATGTCAGTCCCTTCCCTGTTGAAAGACATCCACGCTCTGATGTCAGCTTGAACACCCTGGACTAGATCTCCACCTCCTTTCTCTAGGACCCCCTTAACCCCAGACCTCTCTCCTGAAAAACTGTCTCCTGACTAGGATATTAGCTCTCAGATTCACTCAAAAGTAAAATGACTTAATTAAGCTGAAAGACTTAATTAAGCTTGTAATTTTTCTGATGGTAGAACCAAGAGATTTTTCCCCAAGTGTAGAAACAAGGACGTGGTAATCATTGTGCTCCTGACAGACTCTAGGAAACCATTTCTCCCCCTGAGATAAAGTAGCATTAACTATGAATACCTCTTATTAATCTCACTTTCACTTATCCCTGATTTTTTTTAATTTTTAAAATTTATTTTTTCCCTGAAAATATTTGCAAATGAAGCAACTGACAAGGGATTAATCTCCAAAATTTATAAACACCTTCTGCAGCTCAATACCAAAAAAAAAAAAATCCCATCAAAAAATGGACAGAAGATCTAAACAGGCAGTTCTCCAAAGAAGACATACAGATGGTCAAAAACACACATGAAAAGATGTTCAGCATCACTAATTATTAGAGAAATGCAAATCAAAACCACTATGAGGTACCACCTTAACACCGGCCAGAATGGCCATCATCAAAAAGTCTGCAAACAATAAGTGTTGGAGAGGGTGTGGAGAAAAGGGAACCCTCATACATTGTTGGTGGGAATGTATATTGGTGCAACCACTGTGGAAAACAGTATGGAGATTCCTCAGAAAACTAAAAATAGAATTACCATTTGATCCAGCAATCCCACTTATGGGCAGCTTTCCAGAGAAAACAGTGACTTGAAAAGACAGATGTACTCTAGTGTTCATTATAGCACTCTATACAATAGCCGAGACATGGAAACAACCTAAATGTCCATCGATAGAGGAGTGGATCAAGAAGATGTGGTACATATACACAATGGACTATCACCCAGACATTAAAAGAAAAGAAATAACGGTATTTGCAGCAGCATGGACGGACCTAGAAACTATCACGCTAAGTGAAGTCAGTCAGATGGTGAGACACCAACATCGTGTGCTGTCATTTACATGTGGAACCTAAAAAGACAACACAATGAACTTTTTTGCAGAACAGATACTGACTCACAGACTTTGAAAACCTTATGGTTTCCAAATGAGACAGGTTATGGGGTGGGGGGATGCACTGGGGGTTTGGGATACATATGCTATAAAATTTGATTGTGATGATCATTGTACAACTATAAATGAAATAAAATTCATTGAATTATAAAAAAAATTACTTTTTCCCTGATTTTATTTATTTATTTTTGCCTTTTTAGGGCCATACCCCTGGCATATGGAGGTTCCCAGGCTAGGAGTCCAATTGGAGCTGTAGCCACCGGCCTATGCCAGAGCTACAGCAACTCGGGATCCAAAACATGTCTGACCTACACCACAGCTCACGCAATGCCAGATCCTTAACCCGCTGAGCGAGGCCAGGGATCAAACCCTCATCCTCATGGATGCTAGTCAGGTTCGTTAATGACAGGAATTAACGAATTCCTTTTTCCCTGATTTTAGATAGTTCCATCTTTTCCATTGTACCTCCCTAGGTTAAATATAGAGAAAGATGATGAGGTGCTTTTTTTTTTTTTTCCTTAAGTACTTAACGCAAGGGTGGTTCAAATATTCACCTTGCAAGTACTTGAGATTAAGACGCATGAATTGCATCCTAAGGAAAGTCCAAGGTAACTTTATTTTGTGGAACTGATATTTTTGTGTTTTCCCCCATTAGAATGTCTCCATTCTTTTTCTCTGAATATAAAAATACTTGCTCATTCGTAAAAAAATTCAGGCAGTATAGGAATGTATACATAAAGAAGGGAAAATTATCTACAATCTCACCATCCAATAACTTCTACGAATTTTTTAAATTGAGCTATAGTTCACACATCATAAAATGTATCCTTTTAAAAAGTGAACAATGGGAATTCCCACCATGGTCCAGTGGTTAATGAACCCGACTAGTACCCATAAGGATGCAGGTTCAATCCTTGGCCTTGCTTAGTGGGTTAAGGATCTGGCATTGCCGTGAGCTATGGTGTAGGTTTCAGATGTGGCTCAGATCCTGTGTTGTGTGGCTGTGGCACAGGCTGGTGGTTACAGCTCCAACTGGACCCCTAGCCTGGGAACCTCCATATTCATCAAGTGTGGCCCTAAAAAGCTAAAAAAAGAAAAGTGAACAATGAAGAGGTTTTTAGTTTATTCACAAGATTGGGCAACCATCACCATTATCTAGCTCCAGAACTTCTTCAGTCAAAGAAACCCCTGTACTTATTAGCAGTTACTTCCCACCGCCTGTTCCCCTAGTCCTTTGCCACCACTAACCTACTTTCTCTTCTATTCTGGACACTGCATTTAAATGAGCTCATACATTGCTAATATGTGGGATCTAATAAAAATGATACAAAAGAACTTATTCACAAAACAGAAACAGACTCAACGATTTTGAAACCAAACTTACGGTTACTAAAGGGGAAACACTGAGGAGAGGGATAAATTAGGAGGTTAGGATTAATATATACACACTATTATATATAAAATAAGTTACAAGGACCTACTGTATAGCACAGGGAAGTCTACTCCTTACTATGTAATAACCTCTATGAGAAAAGAGAAAAGGAATGAATGTATGTATATGCATAGCTGATTTACTTTGCTGTACACCTGAAACTAACACAACATTGTAAGTCAACTATACTCCATTAAAAGTTTTTAGGAGTTCCTGTTGTGGCTCGGTGGTTAACAAATCCCAACTAGGAACTATGATGTTGCGGGTTCGATCCCTGGCATCGCTCAGTGGGTTAAGGATCCAGCGTTGCCGTGAGCTGTGGTGTAGGTTGCAGACGTGACTCAGATCCCACATTGCTGTGGCTGTGGTGTAGGCCGGCGGCTGCAGCTCCGATTAGACCCCTAGCCTGGGAACCTCCATATGCCACAGGTGCAGCCCTGAAATGACACAAGACAAAAAAAAAAAAAGTTTTTTAAAATTATGTCATATAATATATGATATTTTCTGACAGTATTCTTTCACTTAACATAATGTTTTTAAGATTCATCCATGTTGTAACAGTACTTCATTCTTTTTTATGCCTAAACAACATTCCATTATATGAATATACATTTTTTTAACTATTCATCATTCATTGATGAATGAATATTTGGGTTGTTTCCACTTTAGGGCTATTATGAATAATGCTGCTATGAACATTTATGTACAAGATATGTTTTCAATCCCCCTGGCCTAAGAATATTTTAATGCATAATGAATTTCAGACATTTTCTATGCAGATCTATACTTACGGATAAATATATTGTGATATATTATTGTCCCCAACTATTTACTCCCATTTTCCTATAGGAGAAAGAATTCTGGAGGCAATGAAACAGTAGCCAAAAGACTTGCAGTGCCTCCCGAGGGGAGAATATCTATCCCTACCGGGTTGTCACCTTGCCAACATGATGCTTGCCTTGGCCAATGGTCTGCAAGTGGATGTAATACACTCCATATCTGAGCATAAGTTTTAGAGCCACTGTATGTTTCTGTGAGCTGTCCTGCTCTTCCCCTCCACTGTGGGTAGGAGACTCCTTCCTGAGTGTGGGTCCCAGAATAAGAAGACACAGGAGCTGAAATGCAGATGACGGTAGCCATTAACAAAATGAAAGAGTAATATAGTATTATTACTAGTCACAGATTTGACGGTCATTGTTTCTGCAGCAAAGCTGATTAATGCACAAATAAATCATTTATTACCTGCTTTTCCCACTTACTGATATAGCATGGCCTTTTTTTTTTGTCTTTTTAGGGCCACACCCATGACATATGGAAGTTCCCAGGCTAGCGGTCGAAACAGAGCTGCAGCTGCCAGCCTACACCACAGCCACAGCAACGCCAGATCCTTAACCCACTGAGCAAGGCCAGGGATCGAACCTGAGTCCTCATGGATACTAGCTGGGTTCATTAACCACTGAGCCACGACAGGAACTCCAGCATGGACATTTTTACAGATGTAAATTTATAACAGTGGTGTTACTGAAACTAAAGTCCAAATGGACTAAGTGGCTTGTTCCAGATAACAAAATTAGTAAGAAAGACAAAGTCAATTTGATATCCTTGTTCTGATTTGCAATCCTGTTTTCTAATTAAAGCAAAGGAGCAGGTAATTTGGGACATTCTGGTGAGGTTACAGGACATTTATAAAGATCCTCATGCAACTGCATGATTATTGGGCTGAAAATCCCCAACTCATTCATGTTGTATTAATTAATGAGTTAATACTTAATTGGAAAATTGTAAAAAGCTGAAGTTTCTTTTTTCAAGCAGGTAGCATATTATAAAAGTAAATCCTTATTTTTTATCCCTGCAGCCTTCAGGTCCAGGATCAGTATCGACAAATTAACTAGTTCTCTTTCAATCCATTTTGCGTGCTTCACCAAACTGGCATTCTGCTTTGCATGATTTAACACTACTGTCTGCCTTTGCCCCAGAGGCTGAATGCTTAGCCTGCAAGAACCACAAATGGAAGGAAAACTTGGCCAGCACCTGCCCACACTCTGTCTGGCTTAAGGCAGTATTTCCATCTATTTTTCTATATTAAACTCATAAATAAATAACAGTTTTGCATAACTAATTTTCAGAAAGAAAGGATTTTGGTAAACCACCACTATTATTTAATATTAGCCAATAGCTTACAAATTACCACGATTAGAACATACAAGTTTTACTCTTGATAAAACAGCCACTGATGGCCTTCAGAAGCCTGAACCCAATACAGGAAGAGTTTTCCTTCCTTACATTATACTGAACAAGCAAAACTCCATTAAAAATAACTGACTTCTGGAGTTTCCATCATGGCGCTGTGGAAACGAATCCAACTAGGAACCATGAGGTTGTGGGTTCGATCCCTGGACTTGCTCAGTGGGTTGAGGATGCAGTGTTGCTGTGAACTGTTGTGTAGGTCGAAGCTGACATTGCTGTGGCCAGCAGCTGTAGCTCCAATTAGACCTCTAGCCCGGGAACCTCCATATGCCACGGGTACAGCACTAAAAAGCAAAAAAAAAAAAAAAAGTTGACTTCCATGCTTTAATAGAGGTGAGAATAATAAGGTAAGAATTTTCTTTCACCAATTTCTTTTTTTCTCTGATCTACTGGCACTTATGTACATATGTACATAACTATACAGAATGCTGCAGGTTGTAAATCTTTCATAACCAAATCTATTTTATATTTATTATCACATTGGCATTTAGAGATGAGCTTAGCCTAATTGTCTCAACTTACTAGCAAGAGAAATAATATCCTCAGAACATAAAGAGCATTCCCTAGGTCATGAAGCAGGTGGCAGAGTGGGGCCCGGAACCCCTGTCTCCTGACCCTTAGTCCAGGGATCTCTTCTCACTCCAGGCCACTTCCCTAGCAAGTGAATAACCAAGAGGGAATTTGTTAAGGCATGCTCAAGATGGGAATAAGATGGCACCACTGAATCTTCTAGAAAGGTGAACAACCCAGGGAAAGTGCCCTATGAGTGGGCATGAGCCCTGTGGAGGAATAGGAACATAAGAGCTGCTAAGGTGATGGATGGGAGCAGACATGAGCTTTTATCTAGTGACAGAATTACAACCCAGTAAAGTTTCTCCAGTCCTCATACTGTCCCCCAGTGGGACAAGCCAGGGCTAGTCAGTGACAGCGTCTTCAAGAGCAATTGGAAGAAGGACCACGGAGGAAGAAGTGATTAAGCCACTGTTAATGTAATAACCCCTGAGCTCAGCAAGATCTGGATTTGGTCTGTGAAAAGAAGGAGCAACTTTGACCCCACCAGTGGCCAAGATGTTAATCATTCTCCCCATCCAGCCTGGAGCCGTCAGTGCCTGGATCTGAAGGGAGAGACATATCTTCCAGCCAGACTCACCAGTGTCCACACGGCACCATGACCAGGTGTCCTCCAGAACTGGGAGAAAGGTCAGAGGAAACAAGAGCTTGACAAAAGGGGGTGAAGGGGAAACTAAACTCAGCAGGTGACCCCCAAATAATACTACCGACTCTGATCCAAGCTCAAGCTTTTAAGAGGGAATTAGAAATGCCCTTCATGTGAGGCTCACACAGGGCTTAGTCCATTTGTTTTTTAGACGACCAGGTTATTCTTAGGCACAGTGTTTCATAAGGTCCCCAAGATAAGCCAGTGTTTGGAAAGCTAAAAAGGTGAGACACCGAAGCTCGGTAATAGGACTGGTGGAAAAAATTAGGTCAGTCATTGTTTTAAGGCCTCAGAGGGCCCCCTTTCTAAACGATTTTGCTTTTTGAGCTTTAGACAATGGCTGGGGGCATGGGGTGGGAGGAGGAAACTCAAACTATGAAACAATGTGGAAAACAGACGTGGAGTGAATCATCGTCAAAAGATCTTTTTGATCTAAGTAGTGTTGTAAATCAGTAGAATTTCTGGTAGATTATAGACATAGATTATTCTTGGCATTTGAAATTTCTTTCCCTCTTCTCCTTTCTCTCTCCCAAATAGCCTCTGCTCACTGAAAAAAAACAAATCCAAAATGCCAAATAAATCTTCACTCCGAGTACAGAACTCCAATGTGCAGGCATCCTGTCACTGCTTGTTATTATGCAATTTCTGTTTCCAAAACGTAATTTCCCCCCTTTTCTTTTTAAACTTCTGCCACCTTTTATACTGCCAATCACTTGTTTCTCAAAACATACCTATTAGGCAGGTCAGGGAGAGCTCTGTCTGCACATTCCGCAGGAACCCAGAAAGTGAGGTTCCATGGCAAGATCAAGGACACAGAGCCAGCCAGGGACAGAGCAAGAGCCCGGAGCCCCCCACTCAGGGCTCTGCATGCTCATTATTACACAGCCTCTTGAAAACCCTTGCTGAGACTGGAGTTCCTCCAGCTTTGACTGTCACCATTAAAATTATTAATGTTCCAAGAATCCAGAAGCCCAACTAGGGTTTTCTTGAAATACCTCACCACGATTGAGGCACACTCAGTGTGAGATGCCAAACTCACTGCCCATGAACCAAGCAAGACAAAAGAGCCACAGGATCTTACTTGCGAAACTAAAGGGAAATTCAAAGGCATTTTCACTAGCCTGAGCTTTTCACCCATTTACAGTCACTCCCCTGTTCATGGAGAAGACTCCACTGCAGTACCACTCTGGTCTCAGCATCATCATTACTAGAGGTAGAAATTATATCTGAGCTGTTTAGATGTGTTTAAGTGCTGGCTTTTTTAGGAGGGTGTTGGTGAATCAATCCTCTATCTCACCAGCCCCTTGCAATCTAGGCTTTGCAAGTACTCCTTTCACAATAGGATGGAAGCCCAATGTGAACTACCAAGGGCTGGATTCAGAAGTATCATTCTGTTCCAATGAAGCTGAGCTCTGTGGGCTCCAAGTGTAATCCTGCCCTCTGGTAGCTCTGAAGCTAGGCGCACCTCCAATAACATTGTCAGCTGTTGGTCTTCCTGACCATGACCCTGCGCTGTAAGGATCAGAGCTGCTGCCTGAACTTCACTAATCAGGGCAGAACCAGTTGTGTTCTGCTGCCCACCTAAACTTCCTATCGAACGTATCTATCAATATAGCGACACTAAACTGGATTTAGAACACAAATCAGGTGCTCCAAACCAACATTTGGACTGTTTACTTATGAGAAACTTGGGGCTATAACTTTAACTCGAATCATTCATCCTGAGATGTTTGATACCAAAGCAAGAAGTCCTCAAAGGTTGATCCGGGATGCCATCGGCCTGACTCTATCTGACAACAGCAAGCAGGGAAAAATACCTGCTTTCTAAGCTCATTTCCATCAGTAACTAGTCACCTGACCAAGTCACAGGATCTCACTCAGCCTTCTCAGTTTCCTTAGCCAGGGAAAGGCAATACTTCACACTTTATCTTCAAATATTTCAACAATGACGTTAGGAAACACAGCCAAAGACACAAGGTAAAATGTCATGCACTGTGTTCAAGAGGGAGATGACTGGTATTTCATTGTTCACTTTTGCTAGCATCCTGTCATGTGAAAACTTAAAGACCCTGGTCAGCCAGAGCCAGTGTCAATCAGAAGATTTTAATCATCACCACTGCAGCCTAGTAGCTGTCTGTTTATAAAGATTCTCTGAAGCCTTGATGTATTTCTTCTCTTTCCAATAACAATAATATATTTGTATATCTCGTCATGGGGCATGTGGTGTGTGTGTGTGTGTGTGTGTGCACGTGCGTGTGTGCGCTTATCTAAACATTTCAGTGACACAGGAACCAGCCTTCAAGGAATTTTTTAAATGTGTTTCCTGTTAAGGATGTCTTTTTCTCAGACCTTCTCTCCAACGTTTACTTAAATCAAAGGCTGTTGTGCAGCCTGCTGTGTAGCCTAGGCTTTTATTTAACCCTGTCTTGTGATGTTATGGGATACAAATGAAAAGGAAGTGTTAAGATGGCAACTAGAAAGCAGCCTGTTACTCAGCTTGAAAATGGCCATGGCCTCTATACATTAAAAAATAAAATGAACAGGAGTTCCTGTCGTGGCGCAGCGATTAACGATTCCGACTAGGAACAATGAGGTTGCGGGTTCGATCCCTGGCCTTGTTCAGTGGGTTAATGATCCAGCGTTGCCATGAGCTGTGGGGTAGATTGCAGATGTGGCTTGGATCTGGCGATGCTGTGGCTGTGGTGTAGGCCGGCAGCTGTAGCTCCAATTCAACCCCTGGCCTGGGAACCTCCACATGCTGCGGGTGCGGCCATAAAAGACAAAAAAGACAAAAAAAAAGGAACAAACAAAAAAAGTTCTAGAGATTTTTCCATGAGTAATTTCAATAGAAGAGAGTGAAAGAAGTGGATTAAAGAAACTGAAAAGAGACACGGGAGTTCCCTGGTGACCTAGCAGGTTAAGGATCCAGCTTATTCTTGGAGCACCTCAGGTCATTGCTGTGGTGCAGGTTCAATGCCTGGCCCAGGAACTTCCACATGCCACAGGCATGGCCACAATAAATTAAAATAAAATAAAAAAGACAAGGTCATATATTGATATGTACTCCCCGATATAATTCCCATGAGAGGGACACCTTACCCTCTGTGACATTCTTGCCCCAAACCCATAGCCCCATTCTGGTCATGAGAAAACATCTGGCAAATCCAAACTAAGGGACTTTCTACAAAATACCTGATCATATGAAGACAAACAAGACCGAGAAACTGTCACAAATCAGAGAAGCCTAAGGCATCATGATGACCAAGTGTACTGTGGTGTCCAGAACTGGATCCTGGAACAGAAAAGTGCATGAAGGGAAAAACTGATGAAATATGAATAAAGCCTACAGGTAGTTAATAGCAATGTCCCAATGTTAATCTCTTAGGTTCGACAAATACACCACCAATATGTAAGATGTTACCATTAGAGGAAATTGAGTGAACGATGCACAGGAACTCTCTGCACTATGTTTGCAACTTTTCTGTAAGTCTACAATTATACCAAAATTAATAGTTTATTTTAAAAAGAGAGAAAGAAAGACTTCATAAACTTACCAACCAAATTGTGGGACTTTATTTGATCTTAATCAAAGAAACTATTTTTTAAAAGTTGTTTATGAGACAATTAGAAATTTAAACACTGGATATTTGATTATATGAAAGAATTAATTATTAATTACTTTTAGGTGTGCTAATGGGATTACGGTTATAGTTTTTTAAAGCAGTCTTTATTTTTTTGAGACACAATCCAGACTATTTATAGATGAAATAATACAATGTCTTAAATTTGCTTCAAAAATAATACAGGAAGGGGAAGTTGGTGAAGGTTTCAAAAGCATAAGCCAATAATTACTGAAAAAACTGGAGTTCCTGTCATGGCACAGCGGAAATGAATCCAACTAGGAACCATGAGGTTGCTGGTTCGATCCCTGGCCTTGCTCAGAGGGTTAAGGATCTGGCGTTGCCATGAGCTCTGGTGTAGGTCAGAGACATGGCATGGATCCAGCGTTGCTGTGGCGTAGGCCGGTGGCTATGCTCCCATTGGACCCCCAGCCTGGGAACCTTTGTATGCCACAGGTGCGGCCCTTAAAAGCAAAAAAAAAAAAAAAAAAATTACTGAAAATGAGTGATGGGTATATAGGAGATTATTTTAACTGTCTTTGGTATGTTTGAAATTTTCCATAATTAAAAAAAAATGCATTTAAAAGATTCAAGGAGGGAGTTTCCTTGTGACTCAGTGGGTTAAGGACCTGGCATTGTCTCTGCTGTGGCTCAGGTTGCTTCTGTGGCACAGGTTAAATTCCTGGCCCAGCCAAAAAAAAAAAGGATCCAAAGGAGAAAAACCACAATCCCCTACATTTTGATCACATAGCAATAACGCTGCTGCTGTATTCACCACCTCAGCAGCCCCCCCCAATTATATTCATGCAGCCTCCCACTCTTACCAAACCCAGAGACTAGCTTTGGGATCAGAGTTCTCTCTGAAACGCCCACTCTTGTTTACCCCCTGGAACTTGCTTAGAGGTACCAGAGCATCATCACCCAGCTGGGAAAACAGCCCTGGGAACCTGAATAGGTTTTCCAGCATCTGGTAGCCAGCCACAGGGACCACCGGAGCCCAGCAGTAAGGGAAGAGGGTGTTTAATGTAAGTCTAAAGGCAGCCTCATCCTTCAGCCAATTCTAGAAGCAGAGAGGTCCCTCCTCTCTCTTAGCGATGGTTTTGACATTTGCGTTCCTTCAACCCCAAGCAAATTGGATCTAAACACAGATGAACAGGAAGAGAAGTGACGACAAGTCAAGGCTTAATTTTAATGCAGAGCTTTTTTTCTTTCCCAATGCAGAAGTCTTATTAAAGAAACAGCAGGATGCTGACAGGAAACCGTTTGTAAGTAGAAATAACACTTATTATAACAAGTCAGAACAGCAGGCAGATAGGTTTGTTTGTTTGTTAATTATATCTGATTTTATTTCTTAATGAATGCCTTCAGAAAGAGGGGAATCATTCTGACAGCTGTTTGAAACCAAATTTTAAATCCTCTTAGAAAGAGAATATGGAGCAGGAGCAATCAGAGTCTATGAAGCAAGAGGAGGTCTCCTCCAGCCCCTTTTGTTAATCTTTTGTTGTGAAGCTTAACGATTTATAATCCTGTGAATGAGGATCTAAATTCCTGCTTTAACTGATGCCTGTGTCAACTGATGCAGAGTGTCTTCTGCTCATCTATGGGGAAGGTACCTATCAAAACATACACAGAACGCATGAGTAATTTGCCAGGATTTGTATCAAGTCGTCTATAGCTCTCTTCTATGTATGAGATTCCCAGAGAGAACAAAGTACATTTGCCTTAGAGGAAAGTGTTAATTTTATCCAGATTAACGAACTAAATGCTTGCATAATCATGAATCGGAAAGAGATACAACTTTTAAAATGAGGACTCAAATGAGAAAGCAAAAAAACTATTTGGGGAGCAGGACTGGGAATGAATTAACTAGCGAGGGTGTTTTTAAATTGCCCTAGAGGTGAATTAAGCCTCCTGCTTTTTGTCAGAAATGAGTAATTACTAAAAGCAGGCAGCATAGTTCACATCTTGGCATTTTTATCCAGAATTAAGGTTTCACATTATACATTCCCACTCTATACGGCACTTACAGTGTAACACAAATACCTGCAACACCAATCAAGAATACCTTGGAGATCACATCTATGCAGACAGAGCAGTCTAAATCATTTAGACTAGGGCAAAAATACATATGCTGGATAAAATACAATCATTAACGGAAAAAGATTTGTCATCTAGATAATCCAAAGCATCATCTCAGTTCCCAGAGGGATTGCCCTCCTCCTTTTCCCTTGGCACTTCCCTTCATCCAGACCACCTTGAAAATTCTGCTTTGGGACTTCCCACTGTGGTGCAGCAGGTTAAGGATCTGGCATTGTC